>APFE031259628.1:11435-36638 GCA_000404065.3 Pinus taeda | reverse complement strand
AAAAAATCTACTTTTACTATTTATTTTTATACATAGGGGTCGCATTAGGGGAAGGATTTTTTTATAGCCATGAGGAAATGTCGTGAAGGGGTCGCATGAGGGGAGGATTTTTTTATAGCTATGAGGAAACGTCGTGAAGAGATATTTATAGGGAATTGGGAAAAATGACTAATATCCACGCATAAATATATGATTTGTTGTAAAGCTTGATATTGACCAAAACTAAACACAAATATCCACATCTGGAGTTACTCACTCATCACCATTCAACACTTTTTCAAAAGGACCCTGCCAAGAAATAAACACATGGGGAATATTCGGAAGAGAATCAAGAAGATATTGGAAAAAATTACTCAAAAAAACTTCTTTCATATTTTGAAAATCCAAAATAACGACGTTAATGAGCGTGCAAACCGAATGTATCAACTCTAGGAAGGACAATTAGAAATAAATGGATATTTAGGATGGTAAACCTGCCGTAATATTAACGAATCAACCATTGAATGTGAATGTGGAAGGTTTCATGGCCAATGTAAAAAAAATAATACATTACTAGAAGACCCCTGCATATAAGTTCATAACCTGCATATAAGTTCATAATTTGTGCAAGGCATTATAATAAAAAATGGGAAGAGGGCTTGACGAATGTTGTGGCACCCATGTATGTTGGTTGCATCCAATTTACATGATTCAAAAATTTAAATGAATACTGTTCAATATTTTGAATATTTATTTAATTTAATAAACTTTACAGTAAAGATATTAAATTCAAATTTGATTGATAAATTTAAAAGGAAAAACATTTATTATGAATAAGCGAGTTCTTGATAGATTTAAAAATAATAGTTAAAAGGAAAAACGAAAAACAATAATAATGAAATAATGTATAGAAAAGAAAAAGAAGTACATATATATAAAACTACAAAGATATTTATAATTTTTATTTTATTTATATTTTATTATGGCGGGTAAAAATTAATAAGCGTGAGATTTAATTAATTTAATTCAATTGATATAAATTATCATATATTTTTAATCTTAATAAGACATATAAAAGTTAGTTTAATATAATTTTAGTAAGACATATATATAAAATTTAGTTTAATACGTGGTTTGCAAGAATTAAATTTAGTTGTAACAAAGTATGGATATTTTCTTTTAATGATTATTTAAAATAAATTTACCTGATAATAGATATAAAGATTATATCTATACAAAATACTGTTTAAGTTCTAATTTTTTTTCCACAGATATTTAATTTAAGTTAATTGATTTAATAGACATGATTGCATATTTCTTAAATTCTTAAATTTCCTCGATTGAAATTGTTGTAGCTGTTACGTAAGTGTGAAATCTATGAAAGCAACAAATTTTTTAAATTCATGAACTTCCTTTATGCAATTGTTCTTGGACTTTTCAGAACTGCTGTTTCTCATGAACTTCTTTGATTCAAATTATTGCAACTGTTTTTGGACTTTTCAGAACCGGAATATTTGATAGTCAATTTGGTTCTGTTGAATTTGTAATTTCAACCGCGCGCGGGTCAGCATTTAATGCACCTCAAAACCACCCAGCAAAACCACAAACTACCTGGAGGCATATCGCACCGCTTTTGGTTGAAGGTAGTTTCCGTACACAAGAGCTCCGATACAACTTGGAGCTGATGCTACGATACAACTTGGAGCTGACGCGTGGATGAGGCATGACATCAGCCTTTGACATTTATCAGAAGGTAAAGTTAGGTGAAAAAGGGCCTTCCGATATTCATTTCCTTCGTACGATCTGCCCGGAGCTGACGCGTGGATGAGGCATGACATCAGCCTTTGACATTTATCAGAAGGTAAAGTTAGGTGAAAAAGGGCCTTCCGATATTCATTTCCTTCGTACGATCTGCCCTGCATTCTCCACCGTTGATCTTTCAAAGTAAAGTTCGGTGAGAAAGGGCTTCCGATATTCTTGTCAGCCTTCTTCACTCTCCGCCGTCGATCGCATGAAGCTGCATAGGGGCCCACATCAAATCAAATTGTGTGGAGTAAAGTCAAGTTGAATTTTGACCATACCTTATTAAAGTTTTGTCATAATGCGTAGGTGTATTTTTAATTTTCAATAGTTACAGAAGTATGGGCGTGGATTAAATAGTGGCATGGGCAATGTGATATGTTTTTAATTTTATTGTTTTTTAATTTTAACGGTCGTAAGTTTGATTTTGACCAAACAAGTAAAAACATATAGTTGCTGGTCATTTTGGCTTGTGTAAGAAATGTAAAAAAAAAACCGCACAACAGTGCAGGAAGAAAGGCCAGAGGTGAAAGAAGAAAACCAGGGGAAGTCTGGGGCAATGTGATATGTTTTTAATTTTATTGTTTTTTAATTTTCACGGTCGTAAGTTTGATTTTGACCAAACAAGTAAAAACATATAGTTGCTGGTCATTTTGGCTTGTGTAAGAAATGTAAAAAAAAAAACGCACAGCAGTGCAGGAAGAAAGGCCAGAGGTGAAAGAAGAAAACCAGGGGGAAGTCTGTATCAAAAACCATGAATTGTTTCACACAGCAGTGAAAAGGTAAAAACAGTAAAACCTTGTAATTTTTTGTTTTCACACAACAGTGAATGTAAATGAAATATTTACACACAGTAGTGTAAAATTTCAAAGGAGACAGAGTAATTTTGTTAAAATGTTTTGGTGAATCCCTCTGAGTGAAAGAGGATGAATATGTATTAGTAATTTTGTTTTAATGAATAGAAATCTTTATGGTGGTGGAATACTCTGTTCTGTGTATTTTTTTTTAAGGCTTCCCTGTGCACAAAAGATCCTGGAGTAGAGGAAACAGAGCATTGCCTCTGTGTGCATGAATATTGTTTGTTTTTGGGATTTTATCAGAAAAATCCCCAACAGTGGTATCAGAGCAGGCTAAGGTTCTTTGAAGGTGACAAAGAAGCTGAAGGAAGGAGTCTTTTGGTTGCAGCAGTCAGTTGTTTTAAAAATACACAGTCAAGAAATTGAATCATAACTAAGGATGCAAGGAATGGCCATCACAAGCACTCGTATGGGTATGTTTAACACCCAGCTCCCACAGTTCAATGGGAAGAACTATGACTACTGGGCAATAACCATGAAAGCCCTGTTTGCATGTCAAGATTTATGGGAAATTGTTGAAGATGGTTTTGATGAACCAACAAATGAGACTGAGTTTAACAGATTAACTCAGGGAGAGAAAGACCTATTGAAGAGCAATAGGAAGAAGGATGAAAAAGCCATTGTATTCTTGTATCAAGCATTAGACAAGAGTGTGTTTCCAAGGATAGCAGGAGCTAAGACATCCAAGGAAGTATGGCAAACTCTCAAGACAGCCTACCAAGGCATGGAGAAAGTGAGGACAGCAAAACTACAGTTACTGAGGAGAGATTTTGAGAATCTCAACATGAAGGAGTCAGACAATATTGACTCATTCCTCACACATGTAATTGGTCTAGTCACACAGATGAGGACTCATGGAGAAACCATTGAAGATAGGAGGATTGTGGAGAAAATACTGAGGGTCTTACCCTCAAAGTTTGATGCTATTGTCACCACCATTGAAGAGACAAAGGATCTCTCAAGCTTTTTAGTTGATGAGCTACATGCATCACTGATAACACATGAGCAGAGATTGAGTAGGAATCAGAACTCATCTCTAGAGCAAGCCTTCAAGACCCAGATGTCCTTTGGAAGAGGAAGAGGTCAAGGCAGAGGAAACAAGAGAGGAAGAGGCAGAATCCAGAACAGAGGTGGAAGGAACATTCCAGCAAATGCTCAAGGAAGAGGCAGCAATCCAAATCAGAACCAAGGCCAAGGCAGCAGTCAGCAAAGAGAACAACATCATGCTCAAGGACAAAGGTATGAAAAATCCAATGTCCAATGCTATTATTGTAAAAAATATGGGCATTATGCCAGTGAATGTAGGAAGAAGCAGCATGATATGAGTAATAGACAATGCAAATGTTACTAGAGAGAACATCAGCCAAAATAATGTATTGTTAGCTTGTAACATGGCTGAAACAAATACTGAAGACATATGGTTTTTAGACTCAGGTTGCAGCAACCATATGACAGGAAATATAGCTCTCTTTTCTGCCTTAGATAAAAATATGAAATCAGAAGTCACACTAGGAACTGATAGCAAAGTTTCTGTTATGGGAAAAGGGGAGGTAAAAATATTTACAAAGCAAGGAGAAAGGAAAACCATAGCAGATGTCTATTATGTAGATGTCTATTATGTCCCCGGAATGAGATGTAACCTCTTGAGTATTGGACAGCTTGTTCAAAAGGGTTACAATGTTTATTTTGTGAATGATGTGTGTACCATCATGGATATAGCACCCAGCAAATGATGCATTGCTGAAGTGAAGATGATAAGATTTGGACTAATCTCCTAACTAAAATGTTCAACTTATGATTTATACTATCCATAATTTTTCCTCTGTACCGATCTCATAGAATTCTCCTGCATGTACCTCATTATGCTGTCTACAATATTCAATTCACAATCAATCCATTAAAAGATGGAAAGTGCCACCCTCAACGAAATGATAAAAACCGGCTCATCTTTTTGTGTGAGCCGATATCATATCCAAAGAGAAAGAACATCAACAGAGAGAAAGAACATCCACTACTAGACAGACTCCCGGGAGGATTTGTACTATTGTAATTTTGTGTACCTGTGATGACAGTTTTCAGCGAAGAAACGGTGACCCAGATGTATATTTCTATAGAAAAAAAAAAGAAAAAAGTTCTAGAAGGTTTTGTTCTCAGACATCTTAAAATAATTAGAGCCACAGACTTCTTTTTTCAACACCGGTAAATACTTCGAGAAAGAGAATGAAGGGTTAGCCCTTAGCATCTGTGTTTTCCAGGAGAGTTGTATGTATCTCATCTCAGGTGCAGACTGACGTGGTTACATGATTTAAAAGGAAAAAAAAATTAGATATCACAAAAAGCTTTCCAGCAAATAAAAACGTGTGCAAGGAAAACAAGAAAAACCTTTACGAGTAGCTAAGAAAATAAAGATCTGTATTAAGGAAGTAGTTCGCATGATGTAATAAATTAGGAAGTTTTATGCGATTTTTATTTTTCACATAAATATTTTAGATGAGATTGTGATGTTATTTAAATTGTATTTTTAATAAAAAATGGTTTTTTTTTAAATTAAATAATTTAAAATTATAATATTCTGTGGATTTGAAAAAAAATAAAAATTCAACCACCATATAGTAGCCAAGTTAGAATACTGCTGGATAAAACTATACCTATATTATTTTTTGATATCTTCTGTCATCCTCATCCTCCCCAGTTGGCAATACTCAACTATGATACAGGATGTGGAATTATTTTATCCTGATAATTGAAGTGCAATCTATACACAAAAGCATAGCACATTATGAACATAAAAACAAGTACAGTTCAAACACAGTTTTGTCTTCAAAACTGCCTAAAACAGCAAATTATCATTTTCAAGCAAGAGACCCAAGAAATCGTATTCATGCTCCATGAGATCCTGAAGGTTCTCAGCGTACAAGAAAAAATTAAAAACAATCAAAGATATTAATTATGACTACAGTCTTAAGGAATAAAATTCTGTTAACATCAGTAGGCAAAGGAAGTCATATAATGCCACCATCAACTTTACAACAAAGAAGTCGCATGTTAAGATTAAGTGTAATATAGAAAATTGTTTTTTATTCAACTCCTCTTTATCATGTTGGGAGCGGAGTTCGATTATTCTCTGGATTCAGAGATTTTGTTTCAGGTATGGTTGGATCTTAGTCTTTTACGAGAGGTGTGGGGATTTTGTCCGTATTAGTGCCCGGCGTGTTTATTAGGTGAAACATATGACGTAAAAGTTATGTTAATTTATAGATTTTTTCTCTTTAAGACAATTCTGTATATATGAGGAAACTGTCTTTTAGACCATTCTGTTTATATGAGGAAACTGTATTGTGGTTGGGTTTTATACTATGTGAAAAAAATTAGAGACAAGATATAGAAAATTTGCTATAAATTGTAAGACAGATTCACCATCTATATTTGTGTCTCCCTTATGATTTTTCTGTATATGTGTTTTTCTATTTTTGTGTTTTATGTGTTCCAGTTTTGTAACCTGCTTCATCACATTGTTTGGTTTTTTTCCATAGACTTTTGTGTCACGTTTTTTGAGATACCAGTCAATCTTTATCCGACAGAGTAGCCTAGTTAGGTATTGTGGCACTGACTGTCAGATGAAAACGTTTACATTGCAAAAGAATGTCGAGTTCATCTTACCCTTTGCCCGCTCCAAAATGGGTTCGTTATGATCAATCATGTGGTAAATATTTGTCAAACACAGGCATTATTTGCAATTTTGCAAGTCAAAAACAGATTCATTCCCAATGGTAGTGTGAAAAGACAAAAACATGGAGTAAATGACTGATTAAAAAAGTTCTGGTGTCCCTTTGTTTGTTTTTCAAAGTAAAAGTCAACCTTGAAACCCTTGGGGTTATCAATTCTGCACCACTTAATATCCTTTTTAATACTTCAGAGCACCTTCATCACGGTCTGTTATCTGAAAACCAATTAAAATCCACAGAGACAATGGGATGCAATTTATTTACTTGAAAACTACCAGTAATTTATGGCTATACTGCAAAGTTTGAATTGTAAAAGGCTCGGTTCTTTCAGTACTTACTGCATTAACCAAAACATGGAAAAATAAAAGAGAACAAACACACGGAACAAAAACTCATATTTACCTAGAAATGCAGATCTTTATGTGGCCTCTGTGATGCCACCTGCCTTCCAGTACGTTGACCTGTCTATGCTTCTGCTACTTCGCCAACGACAAATCCCTTGGAGTTATTGTATGGATGATGACTAGCGTGGGAGCGGTAATTCTAGATAAAATATGTTTCTTACTGTAATTGTATCTTAGAGAGAATTCTTGTTCACAGTTTTATTATAATAATAACCAGAAGATTCCAGATCAGCTATGTTTCCTAATGCCTTAATTTGTAATTGGATTTTCAATAAATCCTTGTTGTACACATTTTTTTAGAGACACACGGTAAATCAATTTAAGATTAATTTTCATAACTACCACTATAACACCAAAAATACATCCAATAATAAAAATATTCAAAATCAGTTATATTTTTTTTAATAAATTTAGTTATGTTTTTCAGTTATGTTTTTTAATAAGTTTAGTTAATGATGTATTGGGTGCAATATTTTATTTTATTTTATCCGGAATATAATGAAAGTAAAGAGATGTATAGGAAGATGGTACTTATGTATGTGTTTTCTTGTTATTCTCAAAGTGGTGTTTTCACATTTTTGTGTGCGCATAACGGGCGGAAAATATTCAAAATTGTTATGATGTGCAATAACTATGTTATTTAAATTTTGCTCGGAATCTATTTTAGATATTTAAATAATTATTGTATTTTTTATATATAATTTTGTTTTAAAAGTTGAATATTGAAATTTTTTCATATAATTTTGTCTTAACAATGGAATATAATATATTTTAGTTTTGTAAGAAAGATTGTTATTTACCATGGTAGTTATTTTCAAAATAAGATTATGTTAAAGTTAGCAGCTAAGCTATGTTTGATGTAATATCATTCATCTCTTTATTACAAATAAGCTAATCCCAAAAAGTATCTTTTGAATTATGATTAATATGATTAAGTATAACCCACGACTAATGTTTACATTCAATACTCTATGAATATCCAATGTCAAAAGATATTGTCATAGGATCCACTCCCTTATAACTCTTTCATGGGGTAGTGTGAAATTCTCTCGCTCAAGCTTAGGATTGAGCTCCTTCCATATTCTTCTTTGATTAAAAAATGCCTTATTTACTTAGAACAACTCAATGAACACTATAGAGATGGGATTACTATGAATGAGGCTCATAAGAGATGTGTTAAAATCCATTACAATAAATTTTCTTCGAGTGTAATCTAGTCTAGTCTTAATTTACGACCAAGACAAAGATACACTAGGTCAAGGAATTTTAAAGTGACGTGGTATGGAACATACATTGTTAAACATGCCTTAAATGAGGTATCAACTGGTAGAATTTGAGGGTGACGTGTAGAGTGAGCCTTGTGGTAGGCTTTATATTAGGAGGTATTATGCTTAAGCCATAGTGCTTAAATGTTTTCACCTTGTAATTTTTGTGTATTGGTAATATTATGCTAGTTTTTACTTGTATGTTTCAATTATCATGCTATTTATTTCACTGGAAGATGTCAATGGATTCAATGGTGTTCGTAGGATTTTTGGATGGCTTGAGTCGTCATGTTTGGAATAATGCCTCCATGAGTTGAGTGATTTATCCTCTCACTAGCCAAATTGTGTTTTTCAAATGTGTTTATCTCATACCTACCATCATTAATATGGTTTAATAGGGCATCACCATTGAATTTCTTTCAATTATTATTTTTCATGGTGTTAATCATTTGGTAATTTACCTTCAATCTCAGTTGGTAGTGGCTTGGTTACATGGAGAATATCATATTTATGATCCTTAATTGCTATAATGATTCTTATGATTAACGATTTTCTAAACAATCATTTGAATTTATTACTTATATTCATGTTCCAAAGTATTAATTTTGTAATTAATACACTGGAAAAATTTGCATTAGATCGAAATTTATGTCATTAAAATAAACCGTAACACGCGACTACATAAAGGAGGTCACTCATTTTCACATTTGCATATATCTTGTCGTACATTTATACATATTTTTTAAGTCGATAAGGAGTTTTTATATTACTTTAATATTGAGGAAGTACACAATCATTAATAATTCTGTACAAAATTAGTCATTTAACCCCTAATCATGTATATCATCAATATACAATATACATGTATATCATAGGTCTAATGGTAGCACACCATAACAATAATTATTGGTGGAATAGCTTAATCCAAGCATGTGTTACCCCAATCACATGTCCCAGATGCTACTATGGAATGCCCTCTATATGATTCATAGGAATTTGTTGGATAAGCACAAAATCTTCTCAGCATCATTTCTAAGATACTCTTCTCTTAGATCTTTTTTCCATTGGTGAGGTTAGCTCCCTATTCACACCGGTCCAGTATTTGTGCAAATCATAATATTTTATAAATCCATGATTTACAATAAAAGCATGTCCCTGTTTCCTCTAAATTTCAAAAAATCACAAAAGATTGAAAATTCAAAACATGTTATTGTTGTGTCACTCAACAACCCCCCATTATTATTAAATAAGTAACTTATTTAAATAATTAGGACCCTTTTAAATTTCAAGTCTAGAGTCTTTTAATAAAATGGATAAAAGTAAAGCCTCAAAAAAATTAAGAAAAAGAACCATCCTGACCCTAGGTCTTAAATCCTTAATAGTAAAGGACTTAAAGTTGAACAGGACTCATGCATTTCACATATCGCTAATTGCAAGCGAGTAAAGTATCAAGCTAAGTCAAAGTGCGATGCGAGAAACCCTGACCTAACCAACCACAATAAAACTCTTAACTAAGTTTAAATGAAGAAAAGGCCCCCTCACACATGAATAATATTTCAGGTCCTATGTTTAAGCCACATCATCATTGCAAAAGGAAATATCGCAAAATGAATTGGCATTCCCCAACATTGTTATAAAATGGAAACCCCAATAAGCCTTTTCTGATATCGCAAAACTCCATCGCCCATATCCTTATTGCATCACATCACAAAGATTTAAAGCGATCTTCTCTCTAGAAACATTGATTGTGATCAATCATGCAATAAGATCTCCACGATATCTCTTAGCAAATGTGGCAAATCACATATCGTAAAAGGCTCACTTTGCGAAGCTATCAATGATCATATCAAAAACTTGCAAAGCCATATAGTCCAATGGGATGCTTAGCTGTCCGAAAGACATGTGAAACCCACATTTCTTCATTTATTATCAGTTATAACCGTATTAATGGACCTTGGTTATGTAAATCATTCGGTTGATTTCATTGATCATATTGAGTTTTTTGCGTTAAATGCATGTTTTCATGCTATGTTACAATTCTCCCCATAAGTCTCAAACTCTAAGTATTTCTTCTTATTCTTACCATATTTTCTATGTCACAGGCTAGTCCCAAGAAATAGATGTTAGGTGAAGTGTGGAGAGTTCCAAATAAGAATAAGAAGAATGTGGTTCTGCCATAATCGACTCCAACTACTACAGAAGTAACTGAAATGCCTCCCTTATTCTCATATACTTCGTGTACTATAGATGCCGAAAGTTCTTCTTGGGAAGCGATATACAAATTATTCCAGGAAGAGGAACCCAAGGTAGTTATTTGATAGGCTAGAGTGGATGATACTACATCGACATATGAAACCACTTGGGCAGATCTTGCCAACTCTCATCTCCATCGGACAGCTGCTCGAGCTAAGATAATGTTGTATACGGACTTAGTCAAATGGGTAATTGACGATGTGAATATCACCGACATGACCTTCATAACCTAGAGGATACATATGAGAAATGGGTTGTTAAGAGCTGAAGAGCTCAGAAAGATGTACCATCCACCATAACCCCAGAAGATATACAATGCCAAGTTTATTTAGAAGTTCGCAAATGAGAATCTAGTTCAGTCAGAACCAATAAGACAGGGGAGGAATGAGTCAAGTAGACAAAAGCATAATGATAAGGTTATGTATTCCCTAGCCTCTCTCGCTGGTCCTTACTGTCAGATTGTAAATATGACGTGTAGCTTATTTGGACAATCTAACACACACAAATTCACTATATAATGGATTCCCCTAATAGAAGTTGTCGTAGATGCCTACATTATGGATTGGGCTATAATTTTGTCAAATAATTTGGCGACCTAGATCTTAGCTGATGTAGGAGCATCTAGCTAATAGGGCAAAGACAAAAGTGAGGGTGATATGGTTTCTGAAGAGGACAGAGAAATTAATTCACTGAGTGGATAGCATACTTGTTTTTTTATTTATTACTTTTCTTTTATTAAGTTGCCTAAGATTAATGTAATAAATTGTAATTAGGAGCAGTAGTAATTAGTTAGAGTCATTGTTTCCAGGCAGTTAATTTACTGTTGTAAAAGCATGAAAAGAAAATGTACTAGACAACCATGCAAAGTTCTGTATGAGGAATAACTGATGTAACCAATTGAACAAACTAACAATAGTTAGGATAGTTTGTAAATAGTGCTAGTAAAAGGAGAGACAAAGCACAATACGAAGGTTTGACTAAAGAAGAAATACAGAGAGGAGAAATATAATTTTTTTCTGTGCACATACATCCCTATAACGTCCTAAACAACTGTGCAACAATTTGTATTAAATTACTGTGTGAAGATTGTTAATGCATTGCTACAGGTTCTAATCAAAAGGAGAGATAATCGAATTCGGAGGAGAAGTAACAGCGCCCAGCTACAGGTGACTCAAACAAAAAATAACCAAACATAAAAAAATCATTGATGTAACTACACCTTACGAATTCAGAAATTGCAAGTCCAGTTGAGCGAACAACCATTGTAAACCCCAGGTATGCGAACTTACGAATATAATCCAATTAAATTCCAGAGTTGAATTCATAGAAATACAAATACAGTCATCAAAATCATTGTTCATTTACATTCTGTTCAAAGCAAAGGAACGAACCGAGTTCACAGTCATGGGAGTCATCATAATTACAAACGAAAGCCAAAACCCATAAGCCCCAACTCATTACCATAACCCAACGACGGAGCTTAACGACTAGAGAACCAAATACAGACAGCGGCTCAAGGCCAGCCAAAATATCAACCCTATAAGTCATAATACTAAGGTCATGCAAACCACAAATGAACAAAACGACACTACCCAGATTTCGTTCGGGATAGCTGAGTGTCCAAGCGCTGTAACCCTCGGGTGGCTCTACCTGTGAAAAGAACCAACAAAACGTAATTAGTTTCTATGAAACGAAACACAGGAGAACTACAAATTGACAGAATAAATAAAATACAGTGAAATAGCTTACCTGACAGGCAAGCTGTAACCGCAACCATACCTTCGAGTTGTCTTCCTGCTCACGAGGAGCCGAAGACGTTAGACCCAGATAGAAAAAGGGTACAAGTATCCAGCATAGAACAGGGAACTTACTAGGAAAGTTGGTGGAGGAATCGACGGAGAACGCCACCATAATTCTGCCGAGTTTGTGGAGGAATTGAACCAGCATCGGAGAGAAGTCACCAAGAACCATATGACCATAAACCAACACACAGAGTCAACAAATCGTGAAAACACAGGCAACAAATCGAGAAAAGGACGCACATAGGCAGAGACCCATTAAAGCAGACACCAAACACACAGTAACAGTCGACATACAAGCAGGAGACCCGAAGAAACAAACCTTACCAAGGTTTCATCAAATTGACAGGTGAACGGAAAACTCCCAAGTCAAATCCTGAACTAGTGAAGTAAGACCGCAAGAATGAACCATTGAAGCTATGAAGGCTGCCGAGAGCATACAACTCGAAGAACCCAGACAAACAAAACCACGAACAGACCAAACGAAACCACATTGAAGCCGTGAAGGCTACCAGGAGCACGTAGCTCAGAGAACCAAGCGGACAAGCCTCAAACCAAAACAAAAACATCACAGTGAAGCTGCAAGAGATCGCTGAGAGCTCACAGAGCAAATGACCGGGAGAAACAACGAATAACCAAATGAGCACGAGGGTGGTGAAACCCTATACCAAGGCGGGTTCTTAGAATTCCGAGGAGGGACAAATGTCCACCAAGCACATAACCAGCGTACAATTACCGTAACCTCATTCAATTAAATGCAGATTGAAATCAATTGACATATATCCAAAATATTTTGATTAATATTGTTAATTGTTGGTACACCATCAAGTGGAGCGCATCGACGGCGGGATCACGTGGGCTGGCCCCATCAAGTGGTATCAGAGCCAGATTATTGAAGAAAAAAATAGGGAGATGGACGTTCAAAGATGAGGACGTGGAAGAGGTGTGCATAGAGTAGCATACGAGGGCTTGAGGGAAGAGTTGAGAGTCCTTACTACTCGCTTAGAAGTAGTGGAGGCAGGAAGGAGAAGAGACCCAAAAATTCGGGATGGTAGTGAAGAAGAGGTAGTAACTGCTACGGACGGATCAGAGGAATAAGCCCCGGAGTTAAGACTGTTGAGATCGGTACTGTTAGCTAGCAGCAAACCCAAACCTGAGATCCCTAACTATGATGGCAGTCTATCTGCAGATGTTTTGCTGGATTGGGTAAGTGAGTTAGATAAGTATTTTGAAAACGAAGAGATCAGTGAGGACAAAAGAGTTAGATTTGCTGCAACCAAGTTAAATGGACACGCTGCTTTATGGTGGGATAGTGTCCAAGCATACAGGAAGAGGATGAACAAGCTACCGATAAGGAAGTGGCCAAGGATGGTGGAAAAATTGAAGGGCATATTTTTTCCTAAAGACTATCAGGTCGAACTTTATCGACGAGTGCAGAATATAAGGCAGAAAGGTATGACCGTAAAGGAATACACAAAGGAGTTTTATCGTGTAAACTTGCGGGATCGTTATACTGATGATACTCCAGAGAAGACAACGAGATACGTGAATGGCTTGAGGCTGCAAATACTAGATGAGATCAGTATTCTCTCTCCACAGAATATCGAAGAAGCCTTTCAGAGTGCTGTAAAGGCTGAAGAAAAAATTAACAGGAAACAGAATAATAGGAGAGGACAAGGAAATGGCAGAGGACGAGGACAGTCCTACGGCAGAGGGAGAAATGCCACTAACAACGAAGAAGGCAGCAGCTCCAGAACTTCAGGGACAGTAGAGAAGGGAGATAGCACCAGAGGAGGTCGTCCATATCAGCGGGGAAGAGGAAGTGGTCACAGAAGAGGGACTAATGTCCAGTGCTACAGGTGCCATAAGTGGGGGCACCGATCCTTCGAATGCCCGGAAGCCGAGCACACTGCCCAGAGGGGAGCATTTGTTGCGCAGCCTGAGGAAGCTGAAGCACAGCCTCGGGAGGTAGAAAATGTGGCAGAAACTGGAGAGGCTTTAGTTTTAAACAAAGTGTTGTTGAAGCCAGCCAAGGAGATGGTTGAATAGACCCAACAGAAGGCACTGTTCCGAACAATTTTCAAATCACATGGGAAGTTTTGTAAATGGATTATAAACAGCGAAAGTACAGATAACTTAGTTGCCACCGAGATGGTGGAAAAGCTGGGATTGAAGCAACTTAAGCATCCCACACCTTACAAGGTGTCATGGCTACAGAAAGGCCACCAACTATTAGTTGATGAACAATGCGAGGTTGAATTTCACATTGGCAAATACCAGGACAAGGTTGTCTGCGATATTATTCCAATGGACATATGCCATATACTGCTAGGGAGACCATGGCAGTATGATCGGAAGGTGACGCACGATGGGAAGACAAATTGTTACAAATTTGTGAAAGATGGAGTCAAACATACGCTTGTACCCATCAAAGAGGAGGATGCAACAGAATCGAGTGGAACAAAAGCATTGTTAATAGGAGGAAAATAGTTTGTTAAGCAGATTGAGGAAAACGAGGTGAATTTTGCGATTGTAAGGAGGACAAAAACAGTGTTGCTGAACACAGAAAAGTCAGAATTGCCTACAGAGATTCAGGAGCTGTTAGAAGAATTTAAGGACATTGTAGTCGACGATTTACCAGATAAGTTGCCTCCCAAGAGAAGCATTAGCCATCATATCGATTTCATACCTGGAGCAAGCCTACCGAACAAGGCAGCATATAAAATGAGCCCGAAAGATAATGAAGAGCTTCGTAAACAGGTGCAAGAGTTGCTGGATAAGGGACTGGTCAGAGAAAGTTTGAGCCCTTGTGCGGTACCAACAATACTCGCACCCAAGAAGGGTGGAGAATGGCAGATGTGTACAGATTCACAAGCTATCAATAAAATCACTATTTGGTACAGATTTCCCCTACCCAGAATGGATGACATGATGGATTGTCTTAGCGGGGCAGCTTACTTCACGAAGATTGATCTGAAGAGTGGATATCACCAGATCAGGATTAGAGAAGGAGATGAGTGGAAGACAGCTTTCAAGACTAATGAAGGACTGTACGAGTGGCTAGTCATGCCATTTGGATTGAGCAACGCTCCTAGTACTTTTATGAGATTGATGAATGAGATGTTAAAAGAATTTATTGGCAAGTTTGTGATAGTTTATCTTGACGATATTTTGATTTTCAGTAGAACGAAAGGAGAACATCTTCAACATGTTTGAAGGGTGCTAGAGAAGTTACAACAGAACAAACTGTTGATAAACTTAAAGAAATGTACTTTCTTGCAAAAGGAACTGGTCTATTTGGGGTTTGTAATTGCGGAAAATGAATTGAAGATGGACCCAGAAAAGATTGCGGCAATCATAAATTGGCCATCACCAAGGAGCTTATTTGAGGTATGTAGTTTTCACGGACTGACAAGTTTTTATCAGAAATTTATTAGGAACTTCAGTGAAATCTGCGCGCCAATGTTAGACACCATAAAAAAGGCCAGTTAGCCTTTTTGTTGGACCAAAGTAGCAGAGGACAACTTTCAGCTTTTGAAGCAAAAGATTACAGAGAGGCCAATCTTGAGGATGCCCGACTTTAACAAACTTTTTCAGGTTCGATGTGACGCAAGTGGGACAGCTATTGGCACTGTGCTCAGTCAGGAAGATAAACCAGTGGCATTCTTTAGTGAGAAATTAAATGAAAGCATGCAAAAATACTCCTCGTATGACAAGGAATTTTATGCCGTGGTCCAAGCTTTAAAGAATTGGAGACACTACCTGCTGGGCAATGAGTTTGTATTATTTTCTGATAATTCAGCATTACAATATGTAATGCAGTAGCACAAATTAAACCATAAGCATGCCAAATGGGTAGAATACTTTCATAGTTTCACTTTCATGTTAAAACACATTAGTGGGCTAGCCAATAAAGTGGCAGATGCCTTAACCAGAAGAGCTTTGCTCTTACAGGAAAGCAGAATACAGGTGATGGGATTCGAACATCTGAAGGATTTATACCAGACCGACATAGACTTCAAAGAAGCCTTTGAAGCCTGCCAAAATCCCGTGTTGAGGAATAAAAATCCATGGTTGGACTACAATTTGTAGGAAGGAATGTTGTTCAGAGGTGGACAGTTATGTATCCCGGACTATTCGATGAGGAAAAATATTGTACGGGAGAAACATAGTGGTGGTCTAGCCGGTCATTTTGGCATAGAAAAAACTTTGGAGCAGCTCGAACACTTTTATTACTGGCCCAGAATGCACAGGGATGTACAACGATATGTGAACAAGTCTAAATTCTGCCAACTGGCGAAAGGACACAGTCAGAATGCTGGACTTTACATGCCACTACCTATTCCAAGCAGGCCATGGGACTCAGTCAGCATTGACTTTGTCTTGGGACTACCTAGAATGCAGTGGGGGTATGACACAGTGATGGTGGTGGTAGATAGATTTTCAAAAATGGCTCATTTTATTCCTTGCCAGAAAACTAGTGATGCCACGTACGTAGCTCACTTGTTTTTCACAGAGGTTGTTAGAATACATGGCCTACCCAGATCTATCGTTTCTAACAGGGATGTAAAATTCATGGGACACTTTTGGCGCACCCTGTGGAAAAAGTTGGGCACGCAATTGAATTTCAGCTCTATGTATCATCCGCAGACTGATGGACAAACGGAAGTGGTGAACAGGATTTTGGGAAATTTATTACGGAGTTTGACTGGGGGAAATTCACGGTTATGGGATCGTGCTCTCGCTCAGACGGAATTCGCTTATAACGATTTACCCAATCGTAGCACAGGACATAGCCTATTCCAAATCTTGTACGACATGCATCCTTGGGGAATACATGAACTGCGAGATTTGGGAAAATTAGAGCAGAGAAGCATAGATGGAGAAGATTTTGCCGAAGCAATGAGCGAACTACATGAACAGGTAAACTTAAAATTGCAGGACAGCGTACAAAAATACAAGCAACAAGCAGATTCAAGGTGAAGAGAAGTAAAATTTAATGTTGGAGATGAGGTCCTCGCGCACTTGCACAAGGAACGATTTCCTAAGGGCGTGTATAATAAATTAAAATTTAAAAAAATTGGTCCCTGCAATATCTTGCGTAAATTTTCAGGCAACACCTACGAAATTCAGCTGCCACCTGATATAGGCATATCACCTATTTTCAACGTGGCGGATCTGTTCCCATATACTGCCCAAGCAGAGGAAGAAAGTGTGGTATGGCCAGAACGGGACACCCAAGTTGGAGACAGTTCTTGGATGAGGCATATGCCTTCAGCTCAATCCCATAAGATTGAAGGGATTCTCAGTACCCAGGTAGCCAAGAAGACACGTAGGAAGGAATATCTATGATATCTCGTCAAGTGGAGAGACCGTCCAATGGAGGACAGCTCGTGGCTCAACGCGGCGCAAATACGGAAGGCTGGCTATTCGGTGGAGGAGCTCATGGAACAGAGCCATGATTTTCTTTTACCCCGGGAGCCTGATGCAGGAGCATCTAGCTGACAGGGCAAAGACAAAAGTGAGGGTGATATGGTTTCTGAAGAGGACAGAGAAATTAATTCACTGAGTGGATAGCATACTTGTTTTTTTATTTATTACTTTTCTTTTATTAAGTTGCCTAAGATTAATGTAATAAATTGTAATTAGGAGCAGTAGTAATTAGTTAGAGTCATTGTTTCCAGGCAGTTAATTTACTGTTGTAAAAGCATGAAAATAAAATGTACTAGACAACCATGCAAAGTTCCGTATGAGGAATAACTGATGTAACCAATTGAACAAACTAATAACAATTAGGATAGTTTGTAAACAGTGCTATTAAAAGGAGAGACAAAGCACAATACGAAGGCTCAACTAAAGAAGAAATACAGAGAGGAGAAATATAATTTTCTTCTCTGCACATACATCCCTACAGTGTCCTAAACAACTGTACAACAATTTGTATTAAATTATTGTGTGAAGATTGTTAATGCATTGCTACAGGTTCTAATCAAAAGGAGAGATAATCGAATTAAGAGGAGAAGTAACAACGCCCAGCTACAGGTGACTCAAACAAAAAATAACCAGACATAAAAAAATCATTTATGTAACTACACCTTACGAATTCAGAAATTGCAAGTCCAGTTGAGCGAACAACCACTTTAAACCCTAGGTATGCGAACTTACGAATATAACCCAATTAAATTCTAGAGTTGAATTCATAGAAATACAAATACAGTCATCAAAATCATTGTGCATTTACATTCTGTTCAAAGCAAAGGAACGAACCCAGTTCACAGTCATGGGAGTCATCATGATTACAAACGGAAGCCAAAACCCATAAGCCCCAACTAATTACCATAACCCAACGACGGAGCTTAACGACTAAAGAACCAAATACAGACAGCGGGTCAAGGCCAGCAAAAATATCAACCCTATAAGTTGTAATACTAAGGTCAAGCAAACCACAAATGAACAGAACGACACTACCTAGATTTCATTTGGGATAGTTGAGCGTCCAAGCGCCGTAGCCCCGGGTGGCTCTACCTGTGAAAAGAACCAACAAAACAAAATTAGTTTCTATGAAATGAAACACAGATGAACTAGAAATTGACGGAATAAATAAAATACAGTGAAATAGCTTACCTGACAGGCAAGCCGTAACCGCAACCATACCTTCGAGTTGTCTTCCTGCTCACGAGGAGCCAAAGACATTAGACCCAAATAGAAAAAGGGTACAAGTATCCAGCATAGAACAGGGAACTTACCAGGCAAGTTGGTGGAGGAACCGATGGAGAACGCCACCATAATTCTGCCAAGTTTGTGGAGGAATGGAACCAGCGCTGGAGAGAAGTCACTAAGAACCATATGACCATAAACCAACACAGAGAGTCAACAAATCGTGAAAACACAGGCAACAAATCAAGAAAAGGACACACAGAGGCGGAGACCCATTAAAGCAGACACCAAACACACAGTAACAATCAACATACAAGCAGGAGACCTGAAGAAAACAAACATTACCAGGGTTTCATCAAATTGCCAGGTGAACAGAAAACTCCCAAGTCAAATCCTGAACCAGTGAAGTAAGACCGCAAGAACGAACCATTGAAGCTGTGAAGACCACCGAGAGCATACAGCTCGAAGAACCCAGACAAAAAAAACCACAAACAGACCAAAGGAAACCACATTGAAGCCGTGAAGGCTACCAGGAGCACGTAGCTCAGAGAATCAGGCGGACAAGCCTCAAACCAAAACAAAAACATCACAGTGAAGCTGCAAGAGGTCACTGAGAGCTCACAGAGAAAATGACCGGGAGAAACAACGAATAACCAAATGAGCGTGAGGGTGGTGAAACCCTATACCAAGGCGGGTTCTTAGAATTCCGAGGAGGGACAGATGTCCACCAAACACATAACTAGCATACAATTACCGTAACCTCATTCAATTAAACGCAGATTGAAATCAATTAACATATATCCAAAATATTTTGATTAATATTGTTAATTGTTGGTACACCATCAAGTGGAGCGCATCGACGGCTGGACCACGTGGGCTGGCCCCATCATTAGCATACAAAAGTAAATATACTATCTCTACAAGGGAGATTCCACCCTTTTTCATGACCACTTATATTATGGATGCACTATGGTTCCCCTCTGATTTTCCATCCATGGGATGGAAATGGACTTTAGAAGACCCTACCCGCATCGATATATACCACACCATCCTATGGGATAGAAACTATGAGACTCATTTTTACAAAATCTTCCATGGGGTAATGCTACCATTGTACCAAACCATCTTTGATCAAAAAACCTCCTAGATTTTCTAGGGAAGCTCTAAATGACCTCACAGGCGTAGGAAAATGGTTTGGGGAAGAATTTTTCACTTATGTTAGGTTTATTGAAGCCTAGCTACCCCACATGTCCTCCCTCTTTATCTACTAGTCAAACTTTTGGCCAAATAAGTAGTATATCAGACTATGGGCAATGGATTGACCAAATCTCTTAGGGAAGACAAGAAATCTTTTTGGCCACCATTTCCTATTCACTGTGGATTTTTACTTTAGAGAATTTCAGGCATGCAACGCTTGAAATTGAGAAACTTTTATGCATGAAATTTCTCATTATTTGACCCAAGCAATTCGACCTGATAAAGAAAGCTCGAAATGTCACAATGTAGGTCAAAGTGAGGCAATTCTAGTATGAACCAGATGATTTTGATGATCTCTTCGAGACAACCACATATTATCATCAAGTAGAGAGATTAGTCGAAGCTCGCTTGCACGCATTGGATCTGGAGAAACTCAAAGAATATAAGAACAATAGGTTTGAAAAAATCCCCCTTGACATACTAAGTATTTCGCAACCAATTCTACATCAACCGATTACAACTCAAGTCACAAAAGAACCTGAAGTCAAGAATGAAACCACTGAAAGTAAATCATCAACACAAAAGGCCAATGAATTGTTGTCTACTAGTGACTTGGATAAAGTATGTGAATAGTTTAACAAAATTGTCAATACAACCTCACAGGAAACTCAGACCACAAATACTCTAGAAACCTTTAAAAATCCCGAGGTTAGCAAGAAGATTCCCCTCACTATTGGATCTTTTGATAAGGCAATCAACACCAATGACTTGGAAGACATCCTGACACATGCCACAACTGAAGTTGTACTCAATATTGAGGAAACACCTCCCTTGGATGTATTCTACAACCAAAAACATAAATATTTCATGACAAGGCAAAGGAAGAGGAAGAGAGCAGAGAAATCCCAGGCCTTAATTCCTTGAAGTATACCTTTATATGTCCTCTGGATGGATTCCCAAATCGACAATGTCGATGATCTCACTAGACTGTCTCAACTCGTAAGGGTATATGCTACAACTACTGTTGATAACGTCTAAGAAGTACAATTTTTTCTCAGGGAAAAGGATGATAAAATCCTGTAATTAGAATAGGAATTATCGAATGCAAGACATAGTAATGGTGAAGAATGGCAAGTACAGATGACACAGCTACAAAAATATTTGATGAGATTAAGCTTCAACATGAATCAGACATTAGAAACAATGATGATCAACTACAACAACTTTAGCTTGGATTGATAAACTCAAAGATAATCCTAAACTTGTAGAATTCAAAAAGGAAGCCGCAGAGCTCAACACTCTCCTTGCTCAACAACAAGTTGCATTTTGCCAAAATTTGACAACAGTCAATGATTTATGTAATACAAGTGATTCACTGATGAATC
The DNA here is from genome assembly GCA_000404065.3 of Pinus taeda. NCBI lineage: Eukaryota > Viridiplantae > Streptophyta > Pinopsida > Pinales > Pinaceae > Pinus > Pinus taeda. The sequence continues at coordinate 15,317 of APFE031259628.1, read as the reverse complement.
AGTTGTACAATCTGAGGACATACTTCGATGACATAGAAGAAAATATCTCTAACTATATTACCTAGTAGGACAACACAGCAGGCATTGCAGCCAATCCTCCAAGGGTTCAGGACAAACATAAGGAAATCATTTTTCGGGATTGGGATGTGAGAATGAAATAAGAAGAGGCAGTCATCTTTTGTAAGGGAGACCACAGATAACATCATAGAGACCATTTGTGAGTACCTTTTCAATGCCAATTTGATTCAAGAATGCCCCATAGATACATTGCCTAATGTCAAGATACTAATGAAGTATTAGTAGGATTGGTCCAAGACAAAGGCAGATAACATAAACAAGTTATCTACGTTAAAATTTAAACGCTATTGGTAGCACTTAGTTAAACTACATAGCCAATCACTTATGTTACGATGTTTGACAAATATTATTATCCACATGCTGCCAGCAGTCCCTGATGCAATTTATGTGGGCCAGATGCAATTAAACTTAGCTCATCCTATTGAATTAAAGCCCAGGATGGATATTTATGAACTCATGCAACAAATGAAAATAAAACATGCTTCTCATTCTGGATGATTTGTTCAAATAGACTCTATTTTTGTATTTTGGTTTTATATTAAGGAGGGTTGTTTGAAACTCAACATTTTAATTATTTTCTATTTTTGTAATTTATATTTTATTTATAAATACCCCTTTCATGTATTTGGAAAGAGGTTCTTAATTGTTGTAAGGAAACTTAAGAGACTCACACTATTGTATCTTTAAAGTATCTTAATAGGAAGGAGGAACCAAGACTGTTTTCTTTCCATGAGCACAGAATTGATCTATCGGGTACTATTATCCTTATTTTATTGTGGTGTTTATATTTTATGGCATACACATTTTTTTTTTTTTCCCTTCTGTGTATAATCTTATATACTATTGAATACTTATTCACTATTGAAGAGTATGAAGTTGTTATTCTTGAATGCATTATAGAGGCAACGAAATCTTATATGCGATATGTTTTAAAACAATTAATTTGATTAACTATTTAATCAAATTAATTATCTTTCTTGTTTTTGTTTCTTGAAATGCTATATGATCTATATTGTTTACCATATTATAGAATCTTTAAATCTCATGATAAGGATAAGTTTAATCCCAAGAAATAGATAGTTAGATACATACATGTTTGTGTTGGTTTTTTCTCTATCCACCACATCCATTTTACTTATAATTACACTCCAAACCCCATCATATATACTTAAACGGAAATTGGTCCCTTCATCCCTAGTTGGAGCCACCATTCCAAATAGATACAGAATGGCTTTCAAGTTCCTGAATGAGTGGTTATCCCCAATGTTCAAGCAGTGGCATTCCAAGCCTTCAACATTTTTGGCACTAGAAGGAGGTCACAAACTATGAATGGGAAAATGGTTTGATCCTACAACAAAAGGCCATCTAAACAATCACTCCCCCTCAATATCTCCCCCAACTTCTAGAGCTCATTCCAAATCATCTACTCCTAGACCGAAAGTTTTGAAAACAACCACAAAGTCTCCTATCACGCTACCTAAGTCATCTTATCAACCTCCTTCTCAAGAGATACCCGAATTTCAAACTTCAATTCAGAAATTAGAAGGAATTTCTATTTCCAAATAAAATCCACAACAATATGAGTTGTTTGAAAGTAGTGTTTCCTCATATTTTCAATCTATTCACATTTTGACTCATTCCGAAAGTGAGAAACTTGGGGTTAGTCCATTTGAGTTTCCTTTTCCTTACCATCAAATAAAGACGAAAAACTCTGAAGCGCAATCATCAACTAGTGACTTTTTATCATCTACTCCACATCAAACACCTTCATTTCAAACATCATCACCATTTCTCTCTCCTTCGCTTAATCCTCCCTTTCATTCTCTCTCGTCACAATTAACTAGTGCTGATTCAACCAACACTAGGTCAAGGGATATATTTTGACACAGTCATCTCCTTCTACTATTACAAATCCTTCTACTTAAGTTCCAATAATGACAGGTAGGAAATAAGTTTCGATAATGGTAGTGCCTCTCCATCCTCTATCTAAGCATCTTGAAAGATGGTTGCCAAATTTTAAACCTGACGATGGGCTCCCCGCTGAAGAACATCTCCATAATTTTATGCTGGCCATTAATCTTAATGGAGTAGTAGAAGAAGATTGTGTAGTGAGATTATTTTTGTATACCCTTGAAGGATCTGCAAGTTCGTGGTACTTCTCATTACCACCAACATCTATCATTAGTTGGGATATGTTTGAACAATAACTTTTGACTAATTTTAGTGATGATCGCAGAATTACTACTCTAATCAATGATATCTCCAATCTTAAAGCTAACCCCAATGAGAAAATCAAATACTTCAATTCTAGGTTTAATAAATTTTTAAATAAAATTCCAAATATCTCTAAAATTAGTTTTGATGTTCAAACTGAGTGGTATATTTCTTCTCTTCCTTCTAATATCACAAATTTTGTAGACAGGGCTAATAGAGCCACTTTAGTTCATAACATGAAAGAGTCAGTAGTTGTAGAAAAAATGATTCATGCCTTAGAAAAGAAAACTGGTCAAGAAGAAAGGAAAATTAAGAAAGTTACCTTTAAAGAGGAACCAAGGGAGAAAATTCCTAAAGATCCTTTTGATCTTGAAGGATTACAAAAGGTCCTTAAGTCTTTGTCAAATGACAAGGTAGATATAAAAAAATAGGTAGTTGAGTTTTCTAAAAAACATTTCCGATATTTTAGGAGACCCTAGATGTCAAACCCTCAACCTCCTAATGTTATATCAAATGTTAAATCTGATCAAGAGGAGGATGAGGAATAAACAATGTTATCTATCGATGAATCCCAAGAAGAAGAAACAATCGAACTTTAGGGATTATGGGATTATATTCTTCTAGATTCGGATGATGAAAACAATATGAGGCTTTTCCAGTTAGTACACGGAGTAAGGGTTTTCCCGATTCATCATAGTCAACCAAAAAGAAAAAACCTTCTACTCTTAATACCAAAGAAAAAGCTCCACCCAAAAAATCTCCCATTATACCTTCCATTTCAATCTCATCTTCTTCAAATTCTCCATCCACATCTAGTTGTTTCTGATACCCTAAAGTTTAATATAGTTGAAGACATGAAGAAGGTTAAGGTTAATATTTCCATCTATGAAGTAGCTAAACTAAAGAAACAACAGAAATATTTACTTAAAGAATTGAATTTGGATCTTGCATCCCCTTTACCAATTACTGTTACTTCTAAAGCTTCTAAAGGAATAGGAAAACCCCCCATTGACCCTTTAGATAAGATTGATCCCACCAATGCTATCATAATTGGATATAGGTCAAATTCTCATATCCCTCCTTTCCTTCTAGTCTTTGATATCTTCAATAAGAATGTGCATAATTTCTTAGTAGATTTATAGGTTTTAACCCTTATAGAAATTACCTACATACAAATTCTAAGAACAGAAACAATGCGAGAGCATAACACATAGAACACATATACACAGAGATTTTCCCCTAGATCCCAAAACTGGGACTACTAGCTTGATTTTTCATTATGTTCCTTTCATTTTTACAATACATATTTATACATGTCGAAGCATCCAATACCATGGACCGAAAACCATCGCGTCCAAAACGATGGACCGAAAACCATAGGTAGGTCTGCCAAACCTAATATAGGGTCCAATTTTTTTTCTCGGGACGCTACCCTAGACCCCGTAGAGGGGGGATACCCACTCCCCTCAAACCCCCCTATGACCCCCCCACTGCGCAACAAAAGGGGGGCTTCCCCCCCCCCTCTAACCCCCTGGTTCACTACGTGGGCTAGTCGTGGAAAGAATATAACACAACCCAACATTCTCCCAC
>APFE031259615.1:0-10724 GCA_000404065.3 Pinus taeda | reverse complement strand
CCTTCTTAATATCCTTCAACTTATTCTTGAGAAATAGAATTTGATTAGCATTACTAACCTTGAACATGCCAACCAACCTGTCATAGATCTCCTTGGAGGTCTTTAATTCGGAAATGTAGAAAACCAGATGCTTTTCAATGGAATCCCTGATAATCTTCTTTGCTTTGACTTCAGCCCTATTGTACTTGGTCTTCGTAGCAGTCGGTGCATTTGAAGGAGGTTTAGGGATTTTACCCTGCACATAGTCCATCACTTCTTTTTCTTCCAAGTTCAAATCAAGAGACATCTTCCATCCCTGATAGTTAGATTTATCATGGAGCTTGTCTTCAGCGGAGAAGTAGGATGAAGAACCCATTGAACCTTTTGTCCTTGTCCAATTGTCTTTGGTGATTTCTCTTTCACTCTTTCTTGGGCTTTGTCTTCACCTTAGCTCTGATACCATGTTAACTTTAGGCAACAATGGTATGTTTTATGCTTTAGAGCAATTTTACTTCAATTTCTTTAGTTTAGCAATCACATAAACATGTGAGTAAAATGCTGATAGAACATAAACATAAACAGTAGAAGACAAGCCAAGACAAGAGGACACAAGATGTGGCACCAGTTAGGGATAAACCCTAATGTGGGGAAACACTTGATCAAATCTTCTTTTAGTCTTCAATAGTTCAGCAGAGAGAAATAGTACAATTTACAAATTCTGATAATTTATAACAGCAGCAAAAGAGCCCTAACCAGAAAAGTCAACGCTGGTCAACAGGGCAGATTTGACCCTCAAAGATTCGGCCAACTTCAGTCAACTTTGGCCTCCAAATAGCAAGATGAAACAACCCTCAAAACAATCAAATTCAGCACAGTCAAAGTCTGGTCAAACAATCAACTTGCGGTCAGCCTTAACCACAACCAACGCTAGTCAAACAGAGGTCAAGCAAGCCTCGGATTTTGTGCCCAAAACTGTGGCCTGCCCAAACAAAAATTCCTCACACAAAACCGCAGTCAAAGATGGTCAACGCTTGGTCAACGCAGTCAAGACTCAAAACAACCTCCTAAAGTTTTCGGTCAAATTTGGTCAACGCAGGGATAGCAAGAAAACAACCTTTCCTTTGCACATGTGGAGAGAGAGAAGCCCAAAAATCCTTACCCAACCAATGAGAGAGTGAGAAGGATGAATGTGTGTAGATGAGTGATGTCCAAATGAGGATGAGGCATCATGATTTATAGGCAAACGTTGAGGATGAATAGATGTGATTGTTGGGCTTTTGAGCCTACATGAGTTTGCTGGTCGACCTTGACAATTTGTTCATAACATAAATAAATTCATATCTTCATTTGTACATGTCAGAATTGAATGATCTTTATATCAATCCTACACCTCTCGGAGAGAGGAATCCAAGAAAAATATCAACTATCATAAATGAGATGTCCCATGTGGAGTTTGGCCTAGTTGCCAATTTTAACAATGTCTCACTGGACTAGGGCTGAAGATTAACCCTCTTGGTAAGCTCAGAGAACAAGTTTATAGTCAAGATTGGTCAACCATCTAGATCACCCCTTTATCCATACTAAATACCCAAAACAATAAGTAAAATCACTTGATTACAAAATGAACAAAGTACTTGTTGAGTGCTAACCCATCTTCATCCAAGAGAAATGTTGGATGGTGAGAGGTGTATGGCTGGTGTAGATGGCAGAGGCACTAGCATATCATCACCGATATGAAAATGTAGGGCTACTCGTTGTTCGAAATAGGAGAAAAAAAAATTGTCCTATGGGGTTACCCATTTTGGTGGGTAACAACTGGCTCCAACTCAGGGACATGTGCTTACCATAGAGTACATGATCCATATGCTCAAACGGGGAGTTCATGAGAACCCTACCAATCCTTGGGCTCACAGACCTGTTACATGCACACTGAAATCAACTTGTTTGGAAGCATGCGCGTGGGTGCTGATTGTCACGCTTGTTTTTCAATATATGGTGAAATCAATACAGAAAAGAAAAATTTAACCAAATGCAATCTAATGTAGGATGCAACACAACAACATGATAAAATAAATAATTAGGATTCTCACATAATATGCAACACACAAATGCAATGCATTGACCTATCTAATATATATCAAGTTCCATTGAATAAAGTGAGGTAGTTTCCTCCTACCGAAGGAGGCAAGAGTTCACCATCTAGCTTAGCAATATAAAAGTGCCCAACCCCTACTTTGCCATGGACCTTAATAGGAAAGGGATTACCATCGAAAGGACTAGATCACCCACTTGAAAGTCTTTTCCTTGTCTTTGAACCCATTGCTTCTTTCTGCTTTGAAATGTGTTCTTAACTTGGCAGAGATTTCCTTGAAGGTTCAACCAACTTTGGGTTTTCCAATGGTCTTGGGAAGCGGAAAAGGCTCCATATCTTCCACATGTTCAGGCATGTGTGGCTTCCTATAAAGGATAAATGGCGCTCCATCTATAGTAGGGATGGTGGCATATGATAAGTCCATTTGTAAGTGCCCACCAATTAAGGCACACCACTTCCTATATAGGAGAATTCCTCGACAACAATGCCAAAAATGTTGCCTCAAAATCTAGCAGTTCTTGTGAGATAGCAATAGAGATGCAAAGAGTCTTAACCTTCAACCAGTGTTTGACTAAGCATTCCTTTCACCTGGTTCAGTAGTTCTTAATCACCTCTGATGTTCTTGTTCATTTGGTTCGATAGTTCTTCCCGCCCCATTCTGTTGTCATCTCTAACAGTGTTGACTTTAGACTTCAACATACCCTCAACTACAAGTACATTATTGTTAGTGTTCTCCCTTTCAATATTGTTACCATCTTTGCCTCCCGTGTATTTTCCATTGTCTATTATGGTGCCTTGCTCTAGGATAGAAATCTCTACTTTGATACCAGTTGTAGTGTACCTATATACAGTTGGCAGATCACTATTGCAAATACAGATATGAACTATGTTGTCGCACAGAATGTTTAGGCACCACGACAACGACTCAGATTGGGGGCTGTCATCCTGATCCCCAATTTCTCCATTTAAGCTGTTTCCCTACAGCAGGCTAAGGGGGGTAGACCCTATGGAAAAATGGAATGAAGAAGAACTAGTTGGGAACCAACCAGTTTGGGAGACACAGTGAAGCGATCGAGTACTTGATTAAGATTTAGCAAGACTTATAGGATTTGATTAGATTTTAAACGATTGCTATCAGTGCCTTATGGAGTCAATAATCTTGCTAGAGAAATTAAGACCAAGTAATTGATTAGCAACTGCTGCTTAGATGAATGACTATCTTATATCATATATGACATGCAGATCCTAAAACTAATGTGAGATGCAAGAATCTTGGTTAATTTTAGTTAAATGCCTATTTAAATGTGAATCCTTCAATCCTTTATGTGTTGAGCTTGATTTCGTAGTAATTGGCAGAGAAAAGATAATGCGAAGCACATTAAGGTGTGATTAACAATACCTCTCCTGAAAATCTAACATACCCGGTGCCTCCGGCGCTGCAGAGAGCTGTGGCTCTGACTACTGCAAGGTCATCGTTTTAAGTACTATTAAAAACAGGCTTCTCAAGCAAAGATGGATGGATACCTATCTCTCTATCGACCAAGCTTATGCTTGGTAGTAAATTTTAATTTATGCAAAGTTAACTTATATGCAAATGCACCAGATGATGGGATGAAGTTAGACTCGAAGATCATAAAACACTTGTGTCGTAGAAGCCCTCAATCACCAAAATTAAATGTTCGCTTTATTGGATGAAGACTTAAAATAAACCCCTGAAGATATTACAATTAAACCACAAGCTTATTTCAAATCTTTATGATACAATTATAGCTCAAAGAGAACAAAAACTTCTTTGCAATTAATATCGATGTCAACAGATCCTCAAAAGTACTCAACTTAGGAAACAAAGATATGCAATCTATTATGTTCCACGACAAAGCACTTTAACAATTACTTGAAAAAATTCGCAATATATCTGACATGTAACACACATCAAATAATTCAAGCAATGACGATCAGTTTCGGTAGATGCAAGATATTCTAGCAGTTAAATTTCTCAAGATACAACTACTTTAAACAACCATGAAATTTAAATGCTAATCAATTCCAATCCTAGAATTAAAGTGATTTATGCTTAGTGACCCAAATCTAGGAAAATTTACCACTTTCCTATAGTTAATCTTTAGATAAAATTTTTTAAGCATGTTTAACTATAGAGAAATAAAAAATGTTAATACCACAAAAGTTCTCTTTAGATTTTACCCTTAGCTCGCGATTACACCAAGAAGGAATTTTAAATTGACAATTTAATTAGTCCTTAAGAAAATTTTTTGATGGCTAAGTTTTATGAAACAAGACTTAATGTGGTAAATGATTAATCAAGATCTTTCTTTTGAATATGACCAAAACAAATCAAACTGATTTAATAATGTTTTTTAAATTTTTTAATGGGCTAGAGGCCACATAAAAAATTTAAAATCTTTAAATGTGAAAATTAATTTTGATTTATTTTCTAGTCACACAAAATAAACTTTTTAGGTTTTTTAAATGTTTAGAACTTTTTAAAATTTTTAGATTTTTTTTTTTTAGAATTTTTTAAGAATTTTTGGATTTTAATAAAAAAAATTTAAAATGTCAAAGTCATGAAAATCGAAAGAATGTAAAAAAAAATACAACAAAAGTAAAATCAAAATAAAAAGAAAAATAAAAAAACCATCAGTTAAAAAAAATCGAATTTCAAATTTTGTTGTTGTTGTTGTTTATGTTTTTATATTTAAAATAAAAAAAATCGAAATGAATTAGAACTAAAATACATCAACCTAACCCTATCCTATCTAACTCAACGAATGCATAAAGACAAAAAGGAAATAAAATTGAAATCGTAAAGTTTGCTTGTAGGTGTTACAGGAGCGTGAAAGAGTTTCGACGGCAGAGGGATGACGACAGAGCGATGGAGTGCAGGCAACAATGGACGCAGGTGGCAGGGGTTTCGACGGCGAGGAGGAAGAACAGGTCGACGGAGGGTTGGGACAGCAGAGCTATGGCAGCTGACAGGAATGCGTGCAACGGATTAAGTGATGAATGTGGATGGGGGTTGTGTGCAAGTTTAGGAAGGTTGATGGACAACGAGGGTTTATGCAGGTCTCGGGGTAGTGCATTTATTTGATATTATTTTTTGTTTGCAGGTAGAAAGATGCAAGTCGATGGCGCTGTGGAATGGGTTGAGGGAATGAAGGATGCTGACAGATTAACGGAAATGCAACAGCGAGGGTAGGGTTTTGTTTGAGGACTAACGCAACAGAAGAGCGATGAGAGAGGGAGATGGACTGTTTGTGGAGCAGCAGAAGCATGGCAGCGAATAGAGGAGAGGATTTGAGGACGCAGCCAAGAGAGAACACAGACAAGGGCTTGATGGCTGAGAGGGTTAGAAGAAAATTTCGAATTTTGCAACAAACCCAAAAAACCCAAGCAACAGATCAAAAATTCGGACAAATGGTAGCCAGAAAACCTCAGCAATCCTGAATAAAATGTCAAATTCTTTTGCTTCAGATTTATTAATGAAACCCTTAAAAAATTATTTCCAGATTAAAGAAAAAAATTTAAAACCCCTAGACTACAAAAATCAGGGCTCTGCAAAAAATGGTTTTGAGGCCAGATCTTACCCTCCAGGGCCTAGATCTGGCTTCAAATTAAACTTCATCTTCAGATTTGTAACCTGTACTTGAAAATAAAAACACCTAGAACTCAGATATACAAAAATTAAATAAAACCCCAGAAACTCAAGTCAGAAAAACCAAAAATTTTATAGATCTATGCACAAAAATAGCAGATCTACCAGTTCTGGCGAGTGCGAGTCCAACTTCGTTGCCAACTCTGATACTCTAAGGCTCTTAACAGCCAGATTTATCAATTTAGCACATAAAAAAATATTTTTTTAGATTTCAAAGGAGGTGCTTAGCCCAAAACCCTTTATGCATCACCAATAAAAAAATCTTATGATAAGTCCGGGATCAAATCAAGCTGGGCTCTTCAGAAAATACGAATCAGCAGTTGGTTGGTCCAACTGAAAACTTCCCAAAACGCCTGATGATCTACAAATCAAGATTTTCTTGTAAAACTCAATCCAACCATTAAAATAGAGCGAGAAAATAATAATAAAATTTTAGATAAATAGAGATACCTACTATTACATTCAAAATTTAGATTATCACTTAAACTCCAACGACTGAGCAAGATACCTATATTCAAATCACTCTTCAGAAAGCTATCACCAATGGCTAAAAAGAAATCTATGCATGAAAATGACACATCATACAATGTTTCCATGAAGAGTAACATCAGCAAATTTTAACCCCAAAGCCTTTCCTTATTACAAGAGAGCTTTTCACTTAGCACACGACTCAAAGATCGGATGCATCAACTGACAAATGACCTCCTATTTAAAGATAAATCTTCCAAAGGCTAGTTTGAGTTATCCTTGTCAAAGCAATCTCGACCGTCGATGAGAATTAAAATTTCTTTTAATCTTATCCATCAAAATATTAAATTCTTCAAGAAACTCGAATTTTTCAATTAAATGCATTTTAATTAACTAAAAAATAAAAATTTTGGGTTAATTTCCTCAACAATTTGACTTTGACTTAACCCCCAGGGACTAAAAGCTTAAAATTTAGCAAAATAATTGATTTACCTTAGTCCAGGGGCCTTTTAAAATTTGAATTTTAAGGACCAACGAATTTTGTTTTTGGAAAATTTAAATTTACTTAGGACTTTGAGTTAATTAAATTTTTGGCTTAGGATTTTAATTAATTTTTGGCCAGAAAATTTAATTAATTAACCTATGAGGGGATAAATTATTTTTTCAATTCTCAAGACACTTTACATCATAATTTTCATATCTTTTACATCATGAGGGGGAAAACCCATTTGAAATCGACCCTCACAGACTACCCATTTCTGCGACACAAATATAATCCAGCAGACCAAACAATTTGTAATAAAATAACCTAACCAAATAGTTAGGATTATTCCCAAATTACTTTTACATAGACTCGATTTATAACATTATGACTCGCCTAAGATCTCAGTGACAAAATACATTCCGGCTCTTGGGTAAGACTGAAGGAAAACTTTTCCGACCATCCGAGAATGGATCGGTGAGACAAAAAACCTCCCAGAATGTAGGTCGTCACCAGAAAAGTAGGTTTACCTAGGCAATTACATATATGACACAGATCCACTGAAATTATTTACATCATATACATGTAGAATGGGTTTACATTATAAAATGACAATTAGGCTGATGATGATAGCTGAACGACACAGACACATCGATCAGGCGTTATTCCTTTTGCGAAAAAAGCGGGTGTACTGCTATGGTTTGTTGACACGTAGTGGTCAACATCTGGCTCCACTTGGGGACACGTTGCTACATCGGAGGAATGTGAGAATCCAGAATCTGCATCCACGCAACACACAATATAACATAAGTAGCGTCCATTCAAAAATCATCATATAACATTAAGCACAGGAAAGATACAAGCTCTTCATTTATTAAGAATCTAGTAACATGAAAAATAAATCTAATCCTAAAACAGAAATGAAATGCTGAAATGACAAGATGTAGGGTTAGAAATATAATACAAAGGATGTCCCATGACATCAGATGTCATCTTTGAAGAATAGCTTGAGCATTTGGCCATTTGCAGGTAAGTCAAGTGGTTCGCCATCCAATCTACTCAAGTGGAATGAATTTGGCCCAGCAATGTCTCGGATAATATATGGTCCCAATCACAAACTGTCAAATTTCTTATGTTTTCCTGGTTTTTCATTCTTGCGATCCCAAAAGAGTACCATATCTCCAACATTTAACGACCTAGATCGAGATGATTTATCAAAGCTTTTCTTAATGTTAGATTGATTTTTACACATATTATCAAACGCTGTCTTACGAGTTTCATCCAACTCCACAATCTAATCAATTCTATTTTGAACAACATCTTTATTAGTAGAAAAATGCCGAAGGAGTTGATAAGCTGGAAATTTCAAGTGCATAGTTAAAGTTACATCTAAGCCATAAACTAATTCAAAGGGACTTTTACTAGTAGCCTTCTTTTTAGTAATCCTATCTGCCCATAAAGCATACTTGATTTTACTATCCCAAGATCGCTTATTATCTCCTACTATCTTCTTGATAATGGTTATGAGATTTTTATTACTTGATTCAGCAAGTCCATTACCCCGAGGATAGTAATTTGATGAATGAGATAAGACAATGCCATACTTGAAACAAAAAGATTAAAATTCTGAAGAACTAAAAGCCTTGTCATTAACATTAGTGATCTTAGCAGGGACACCAAATCTAGTAATGATATTATTTTCAATGAAATCCATAATGACCTTTTCAGTGGCATTCTTAGTAGGGATGGCTTCGACCCATTTAGTGAAATAATTAATAGCAGTCAAAATCTATGTGTAGCCATTGCTAGAATTTTCATGAAACTTCCCAATGAAGTCCAGACCCCAATGCTGAAAAGGTGCCTCCACAACCACAGGTTGTAAGGGCAGGGCAACAAGCTTATGTTTCCCAGTGAACAGTGGGCAAGCTTGACAGCGTCTAACAAACTTATGCACATCAGAAAAAATCGAAGGCCAATAATAACTAGCTCTCAGAATTTTGTGGGCAGTAGTTCTAACAGCATAATGACCACCACAAAATCCCGAATGAAACTCATAAATTAACTTCTTGGACTCAATTTCATTAACACACCTAAGTACTATGCCCTCAGGATTTCTCCATCCAAGACCATCCTTCATGAAGCAATACTTAGTGGCTTTTAATCTAAGAACCCTTCTCTTATGAGCGACTAAATGGTTAGGACCTAGATAACCGGATTCGCCCTAGAGGCCCCTCGAATCCCGAATCCAGCGAATCCGACGCGATTCTGTCCAGATTCGTGTCCAAATCCAATGACACGTCGTGTCCTTTCTTGACTTGTCGAATCTGAGGTCATGTCACGATTTTCATCTGTGCGTCACGATTTTGGGAATCATGTCATGTTTCCAGGACTTGCTAAGCTCAAAAAGCGACATGCGCGGGTATGAAAAGGGCTTGTTTGCTCATTACAACCATGCATATTTTCATTTGGCAAGTGTTTTGTGAGCTGTTGGTAAGTGGAGAAGGGTTTGCAGCAAGGAGTAGAGCATTCAGCAAGGAGAATCGACCACCAGGTAAGTGAATTTTTGAACTCACTATTTCACTGTGTTCTGTATTTGGCACTATCTGGTTTCTCTCATATAGGTTGTGGTCCAACTTGATATGGATTCAAGTAAGGACGGTTAAGTTTACACCTTGTGCGCTAGATATATGTTGTTTTTCCTATTCTTTTGTTTATAGCTGGAATCTATTTAATTATGTGTATTGTTACACTCTATATTTTGGCACTCATTTTTGGTGGATATCGTTTAAAAAAACAATTTGATAATACTATCTTGCTTGTGTATATTGAGGTCATGGATGTTAACCATAGTTACCGGACTTGTGTATAGGTTTATAGCTATGTCTGTCCAACTGTGTTTTCTTGATTAAAATTTATCACATCTACTCCCATCATGTATGTCTTTTTTCCGTGCTTTTTGTAGAGCTGTGGTTGTCCCGAGCAAGTATAACTGCTGCTGTGGTGGTTTGTATATGTGGTTTGAGTTATCAAATATTATCCAACTGTGCTTTCTTGATATGGTCAACCATATCTAGTCCTGTCATGTATGTCTTTCTTCCTTGCTTTTTCTGGCAGCTGTTGCTGTCCTGAGCGAGTACAATTGCTGCTGTGGTGGTATGAATCTTTTGTAAATTGTTTCCATTATTTCCCTGTGTTTAAAATAACCCCTGCAAGAGAGTAATTTTGTTCTAAATAGTTCCATCTCTATTCACAGCAATTGCTTATGATTGCAAGGTGACCAATATAGGGGGTTTTGTGAGTTTGTGTGTTAAATGTGACTGGCATTTCACCTCCATTTTTTTGCATTTCTTACAGGAGTTTGTACATGATTTTTTATTTACAAATTTGTGCATGCTTTGTTCATTTCTTTTACAGGTAACAGTATTCATGGCTCAATCAAAGGCAGCAGTTAAGGGGCAAAGGAAGGGCAAGAATGTCATGGGCGGAAATGCCCCTCCTCCCCCAATATCATCAGAGTCTGCTGCAAGTAATGTTGAGGGAAGAGGACCTAAAGACAATGATAAATATCCATTGTGGAAATATGTCACAAGAGAGGATGGGCCAAACACCAAGGGAAAGGGAGGAGGCAATGTGCAATGGAAATGTAACTTTTGTAACATTTATTTCAAAAGCACATATTACCGTGTGAAATCACATTTGTTGGCTTTACTTGGTTGTGGAATTGGAGCTTGTAGAGCTATTTCTTCACAAAAGAGAAAAGAATTGGAAAAGGAGGCCAATGTTGGTATGGAACATGTGGCTTCAAAATAAAAAAAACCCAAGAATGAAGACCCCCTTACATTTTTGAGGAAAGCCACCACCAAATTTCCATTTGAGAGTTCTACTTCTACTGGGGGACAAGCATAAAAAAGAAGAGCACTTGGTCCGATGGACAAGATTTTCCAAAAAGAGAGACGGGAAGAGCTTGATCTCACCATTGCCTTCTTCTTCTATCAAACTTCATATCATTTAATGTTGCACGTTCACCTTTATTT
>APFE031259605.1:0-18811 GCA_000404065.3 Pinus taeda | reverse complement strand
ATGAGGCCTATTAAACCATAAAAACAAACTTTCATGTCCATTTATTCATGCTTACATCATATAACCTTGAACTAACTTCAATTACATCAAGATTTTTGACTTTGACCAAGTCAAACTGAAAAATAGGAAATTTACAGAACGAAATTTAAATGAAAAAAACAAAAATTTGCAGAAGCGTAGCGCTGACTTTGAACCCACTTTAAGGTACCTTCCTGAGGTCCAAATAAATATTGAAAAGAATGGTCAACTATATTTTCAATTCTACTTTAAACCTTGAATTTTTTAAAATGACCCATTGGAAGGCCTTCAAAAAGTCATTCTCCCAAGGTCTCTCTAGAAGCGCAGTGCCTATCAAAAAGAGGGGCAGAATGCTGATTTTTGAACCCTTTTTCTCCTTTTTCTCAAATTTTAGGCTCTCTTTGAGAAATATAATGAAATTGGTTTTCATAGAACGCCATTATCTTTCCAAAAATGCAAACCATTTTTCATTTGGATGCTTGAGGAAAAAGCGCAGCACCTAGCCAATTTTCTAAGTTAGGAACCAAAATAGCCAAAAAACGAAAAATGCTCAGAATTTCTCCAAAATTGGTCATGAGCTACAAAATGAGGTATGTTAATCCCTCATGGATTCTTCAGAGAGCATATCTAATTTACCCTTCCCATTTTGGTCTTTTAGGGTTGCTTTGAGCTTGTTTTCCAGTTATTTGACCTTGATGTTACAAATCATATTTCTGGTCTAGTAGTGATGTGCCATGTGCCTTAGTAGTTGGTTATCTCTATTGGCTTTGTCAAGAAGCTTCTCCAAGTGGTCATTTAACTTGTCTAACCAATACTCTTTGTCCTCATTAATATCTAAGGAAATTTTGTCCTCCATATCTAGTTCTTCATCTAGCAAGATGTGTTTTTTATCCTCTTTCAATGCCTTCTTGAGTCCTTTGGTCCTTGGCCTATTTTTCTTTCCTTGTCTTTCATTTTATTCAAGTTCATTGGTATCTAATACTTCTTTTCCTTTGCCTGCTTGTTACAATAATTTAGCTTGCTCTTTCTCCATAATGGGTTGTTTAGCCTTTAGCTAATTGTTCTATTGTTCTAGGAATGAGATAACAAACCTTGCCCTTGCCATGTTGTCCATGAGTTCTCTGATCTAAGAGTATTTTTCTTTGATATTCTACTGCATACTTGAAGGCTCATTTTCTGTTTCCAATTCCACCAACTCAAACTCATGCTCAATCGAGTCTTCGTCATGTACATGTGATCCATGTTTTGATGATATAGAAGGCTTGGCACCTTTCTCAACATGAGAAGAAAACATAAGCCTTTTTCCTCTTTGGTACATCCTAGTCACCTCAGGTCTAGGTGCTTTAGGAACCTCCACTGATTGGCTTGGTGATCCTACCTCCATCTGTTGTGTTGGCATGTTTTGATGTTGAACTGAAACACTAGTCTTATGCCATTTCAAAGTTGTCTCCATGAAAGAATCCCACGTCATGTTTTTCTCTGCAAGCTGATGGAGAACTACAGTCTTGATCAAACTATGATGAAAAATACTAGTATAGTGTTCTTTTTTTTTCACCTGTACCTTCTCAGACATTTTGACAAGACTTGTACACAAATAAGTGCACATGTTAAGAGGTTTTTGAGTTGTGAAGTGCATTAGAAGCCAGATGTGATAGGCATACAATCTAGAAAACCTTACCTTACATGTGAGAAAATTCATGAAAACCTTCATTATTGGAGCATATTTCTCCAACAAGGGACCTAAATGGTATGACATGTGTATGGGTTTCGTTGTATGGTGTTTTCAAGGAGGATCTGTAATGTTCAAGATCAAAATTCATGTCCTTAAACCAATATTCTCCATGATCAGGTATCCCTGTAGCAAGTGAAATAGAAGCCACTAAAAATGTGAACTCAATCCTAACTATGAAAACCATTTCCCTTTTCAAATGAGTGTCGATCCAATCTGTCAACTGTTCATGAAAACCTACTTCACACACCCTTCTGCAAAACTCTAGATTATTCACATCTTCAAAACATTGCTTGATGAAGGGTGATGTGTTGATTTCATCACAGTTGGTAGGTTCATAGCTCAAAATTTTGCCTCCTTTATGGTGTTTTTTCTCTGGTGAAGAATCTCCTTCCATGATGATAGAAACCCTAAAATCAAGAAAATGAAAAAAAATTGTGAGGGATGAGTGAAAAGATGAAATGATGGATATGTGGAGTGGAAATAATGGTAAGGGAAATTATAGGAGATGGATAGGAACTATAAGCAACTCATGAAACTTAAATGAGGTGAAATGAGGGAAAGGAGTGCTTGTGAGAAATGAAAAATAGAGCTTCTCGGAAAACTGCCCAAATTGCTAGGAATGAGCTACAGTTTAGTTATAGGTGAGGTAATTTGATGATTTATAGTTCGTTCAGTAGGTAAAAATGTATTTTAAAAATGTATATAGGTGTAAGGTGAAATATTTACATGTTTAACATATCAAAACTTGACTAACCATCATTAAGGCTAGCTTATAACATGACAATTTCACCTAAATCCATAGATGAAGAATTTTACATTAGAATTCATATTGCTAAAGGAAAAGGTAAGAAATTTGTTGTACTTGTATACAAGCTTATATTAGAAAAAAAAACTAGGTTTCAAGCTTCAATTTAGAGTTTGGGTGATTTATGGAAGGTTTCGAGCTGCTCTAGCACAAGCACAATGCAATTTCTAGAAGCGCAAGGCAGTGTCCAGAAGCGCAACGCCGGTATTAGAAGCACAATGCAGTCTCTGGAAGCACAACCCCTATAATGTTTTTCCAATTTTTCCTAAAAACCTTTGTTTTTCTTGCCAATGGAGGGGATATATCAATGAACAAAGGGAAATAGAAGGAAAATAAAGTGATTTTGGAGCTTTTTTGGTTTTTATAGGTAAGTATGATTCCTTTTTGAAAAGAAATGGGCCCCACATACCTTTTCAAAAACTAATTTTTCACCTTTAAGACTCAGCCACTTTGGAGAGTTGAAACCTGAGTTGCAATTTTACCTTTTGAACATTGAAACATCTTCTCCTAGAACCTTTGAGATTGAAATCATGAAGAACCTGTGAAAATTCATCAAGATAATGTCAAAGAGTTGCTTGTCATGATTTGTTTAATGCTGGATTTACACATGATTATGATGGACCTTAAAACCCTAATGACTTAATGAAGACATGAGACTGAGTGGAATGGTGATGATGATGACTGATAAAATGAAAAAATTATTTTTATTATGATACCTTCATCTGAGTGAGGTAAGCAAACAACATGTGTGATTTTCCCAAAAAAATGAAAACATTCCTAGAAAAACTAGCCAGTAACCAAATTTTACTCTGTAAACCTAGTGACATGACAAAATTTGACCTTGAGACTCCTGACAGACTTGGTAAAAGCATATTTGATCACTGGTGACAGGTAGACAAGGCTGACACTAACACACACTACCCAAGGATCAATCCAACTCTTCAAAATGGTTGGATTTTCTCAAGGTGGTTGTCCATGGTGGCTACAAAATAGAAATTTGAATTAGTGGTTAGTAGGATTGGGTGAGGGGTGGAGAAGACTTAGATGAGGCTGGTGGAATGAGATCATCCCTGCAAATCAACAACTACTGCAGCAACACACATTTTTTTCTTCATTCATTAACAACTTTATGTAAATGTGGAAAATATGAGTTAATTTTGAGAAACAGATTAATTGATGGCTAATGGCTTAAATATATGGAATGGAATGCTTTCTAATCTACAAAAACCTCCAAAAACCAAAATGACAATTGCAGGTTCTTCTAATAAATCATGAACAATGATTTTCTCAACAAGAAATCCTAAGCTATGTACTAACCAAAAGATAAATCTATTTTTGGGGCTGTGAGAGTGGGGCCCTCAAACCATGATCCCATGAGGAAGATGAGGTTGAGGCCACTATCACAACATTTTATGAAGTATTTTCTTTCACTATTGTAACACTGATCTACTTCTCCAACTTATGGAAGAAAAACTAACTAATCATTCCAAGAATTGTAAATTAAACAAAGGAGTGATAACTTCAACAGCTAATATATGATTCTAATATAAGAATACATGTATAAAAATAGGAACCTATGTTTCTAGGGTTGGGCCCTAACCCAATATCTTCCGCCCTTTGAATCAACTCAATGCTGGATCAAAGAGACTCTCTTCATTATCACCAAAATTTAAAAAATAACCTAAGAATAACGGTCACAATATCTTGGCTTGAAATTGCCTCAAAAAGTCAAATCCTAATGAGGCACTAGGCCTTATTATTTATACAATTGAAACTACCAGGAACTTCCTTAAAATTAGGGAGGCTTGGCTCCCAAAGCCGAGATTGACTTGACTTCAACTATCACTGTCTTGGTTGCCAATGAACTCGATGAGCTTGGCTGCTTGTAACTCCGATATGATGAGATCTGATGGAGGAATATTTGAGTGATTGAGGAGTTAAGGAGGGAGACCTAATCTCCTAAAATCCCTCTTGCTTGTCTACTTAGATTTCATGCACTTAAATTAGCCCAAACTGCTCCAAATCCTGAAATTAATGCACATTAGACCACATGACATAACATCTCACCTTTACCCTTCTCACTAAGCAAAAAGATAATAAAAATATGTAAATAAATATGAAAAAAATTGATTTTAATACACTGGAGAGTGGCATTAAGGCCCTTATAATTTACCTATTGATGATCCTCATCATCACCCACCTACTAAAAAGTGTTGCTCATCCTCTGAACAACTTAGTCTATGTACATATCTTTCATAGCTCTTGTGGCCTCTCTAACATCCTAGGCCTCTATTGATGGATTTTCTTCTTGTGGATAAAACCTTGCATGTTTCTCTATTTCCTCCCAATGGTTTCTTTCCTCTTCCTCCTTTCTACCTTATAGCACACCCAATAGCAAGGGTGGACTAAGTTTCAAACCAATCCAATTGATTTTGAGTCTCTGCAGTGCATTCTTATAGAGTGGGGTACTTTCTAGTTCAGCTCTCATCCTCTCAGGGGAATGACACTCCCTAATCCTTAGGTTGTACGGTAGGGTGCTCCATATCCTTTGGCATGATTGCTTGCTTTAATTCCCTAGCATTACCAAGGTGTTCTCAAAATGTTTGATTTCTTTTTCTTGTGTAGCTAGGTATCTTGGTGCAAGCTGGGGATCATTGGCAATGTTGTTGTGGGTGTTAATGAAAACCATTGAATTTATCTATTCTGCTCCGATGTAAAGGGGTTCCCTTTCTTCTCTTTCCAACACACTCTTCACCTCCTTAGCCCTAGCCTCCTCATGACTCATCCAATATGCAAGGGCCATTAGTTGTAAGTCCCCAAACTTTGCATTGGGTCCCACACATTCAAGTCTGTTAAGGCCAAGTTATGCAGGTAGAATTCAGATATCTTGGCCTTATCCTCTAGGGTGCTCTTGTCACATAGTTCAATGAAATTCCAATAGTCTTGGAAAGGCATAGTCCCCTATTGTGCTACTATCTTCATATGAAATTGCAGCCACTGATATTTGAGGTACAAGGCATATGATTTTGGTGGCATCCTACACTAGAGTGCCTCTATGGAGAGGCTTTCCATGGTGGCCAATTGGCTCTCTTTTTCTTGTAACTTCCTCCTTAGCCATGTGTTTTCTCCCTCTAGTTGAGATCTCATAATTCATTCCCTGACTCTTATCTTACTCAACTCTCTTCCCATATCTGTGTTTTTTCTTCCATATGGCCCACACACTCTACCTTCTCTGATTTGGAAATTTTCATCCAACGATGTGTCCTTCCTCTCCCTTTCTCAAGCTTAAAGACGAGAGGGATGGAAAATTTATGTGGTATTACTCTATCTCCCTCAATGAATCTGTAATAAGATCTCAGATTGGGTTGTGGGCTAAGCTCCTACAACTCTTGGAACTCTCCCTTAGACGTCTTTGGAGAAGTTTCCCCCACCTGCACTTTTGTTGTTGATTCCTTGCCTTTCCTTTGTCCTTGTTATCCTTCCTGATGTATTTTCTTTGTTTCCTGTAGTGTTGATAGAGTTTCCCGTAGGACTGTCTGAGGATCATGTAGAAGGATTTTTCCTTTTTGAAATGGGGCCTAAGGTGACTTGTCTTACTTTGTTGATCCTGACTTGGTGACAGGATTCCTAACATAGGTGATTGGAGACTTTGGGGAAGCCTTTTTTTATTTGCCCTCTTCACCCTTTATTTCCAGGGAAACTAGCTTTTCTTGCTCTTTTGGTGACTCCTCAATTATGACTGGAGTGCTGGTGGGTGTTCATGGTTTCCCTTGTTTGATCCTGGTGCTCCTCCTTATTTTTAAATAGAGGGGAGTCTACATTGGTCTTTTCCCTTTTGACTTGACAGGTGTGCTTAGGGAAATCAAGGAAACAATTGCCTCATTCTCAGTGGGTTCAAGAGACAAACTTGGAGAGTATTCCCTTTCCTTGGTATGTTCCTTAGGGATTTCTTTTTCTTTCTATTCTTCCTCTTCACTTTTCTCCTCTTCTCCTTCTTCTTCCTTTGTTTTCTCTATTTTTCCTCCTCTTCCTCCTTTGGTTCTTCTTCTTCCTCTTCAGGTTCTTCTTCATCTTCTTCTGCCTCCTCTTCACCACTAGAGGTATTGTCCCTATAATTTTCAAGGGCTTGTATTTCAATCACAATCTCTCTATCCATGTCTCTAAATGTGGACCATTGAATAGGTATTCTTCGTTGGCTCAAGAATCTTCTAGTATTAGCTTAATAAGCCCATGGTTTGCCAATTGTTGATGTTTTCCATCTTGGACCTTTAGGCTCATGTATATTATTGATTGAAACAAGAAGTAGGGTACACTAAGTCTTCTTTCAATGGGTATCTCCTCTCAAAATCTCAACTCATGGGGAAGTCTAAATTGGCATCCATATATTATACTAAGCCTCCCTTTACAAGAGATATATTTGAGAATATGATATCTCACCTCATTCCAATAATAGGGGAGGCTTTCCCTCCTTATCCCATTTTTTTCCTCCACTGGCTCTTCATCCCTTAAGAAGAAGTTTTTCTTTGTAAAAGTGCTTTCAAACCTTATCCTCCTTTCTCCATGGCATCCCTTGAGGAAGTGTGGTGATTCTGCTAATTACCTCAGGAGTAATTGTAATTGACAGTCCTCTGACCACAATAGTAGCACTGGTTCTAGCATGAGGGTTAAGTACCATGGAAAATTATTGAGCTACATCGTCATCATACCCTCTGAGGAGCTCAAAGAATCCCAACCAGTTATGCCTTCTAAATATTTCTACCACAAGAGGATGGAGGTGTATCCTGGATGTCTCTATGGGTTCCCTTCTATTAAATCCTCTTGTCTTGTCTCTTCTATGGTTGGATGGCTGTAGGGAGTTTGGTAGGATAACCTTAATGTTTTGAGGGTGACTGAGAGTTTAGAATATTGGTGGATGGCTGTAATTTCTTTCTATCTCCACACAACTTTTAAATTTTAGACAATTTTGTCTAAAACCCCAGGCCCACTGTAATCACTTAGAGAACTCATATTTTTTCTTTTCCTAGCTATCAATTCAAATCATAGGAGCTATGGGCCACCTACCTTTCAATGTGATGACTTGGATGAGGAGAATTATGGAACAAATGGACCCTAGGCACCCCCTTGTAGAGTTCTCTATGAATTTCCAATGCTTCCTATAGCTCTGTCCATTTCCTGTAGTTTTTCATGTAGCTCTGTTTCCTGTAGGGTGGCTGAAACAGGTTTTCTTTCTCGATGGCTCTGCAAGGTGGGCCTAGTGTTCTTTGATCTCGAAATGAAAAAATGGTGCATGAGAGTTTGAAATGTTTTCTATTTATGATCAATTCCTTGGAGTGTTATTTTGGTTGGCAATGTACAGTATTTCCTCTTTGGGATAGTTGGCCCATTGTTGGTTTTCATGTCGCCTCCCGTCGTAATCATCACCCACTATCACACAAGTTAACTCGACCACATTTTCAACTCATTCTCCTTGATGTGACATTGCAGTGTGTCATGCTGACTAGGAGTTCACTTTTTATTTTCCAGCTTAGGGTGGCCATGTTAATTGGCCACCTCCATCTTATAAAACCGAACTTTTTCATATTCCTACACTTTTATGATATCGTACCCTATGGAAGAATTTAGATGAGGTTCCATACCTTTGCCTTCCTTCACTTTCTTGATGCATGCTGGAGGGTGACTCTACTGTGATTCTTTTGTTCAAGTAAGTGCTTTTCCTTGGTCACTTTTATGTATATTTCTTCCTGTTTATGTGATTGTCTTCTTTTTTATTGTGAGCAAGTGCTTGGTCTCTGCTACTACTGTTGAGCTCTAGATAGGACTCATAGTGTCTGAAGGGGTGATGGAGCTCTTTATTTGCATGGATGTTGAAGGACAATTCATGGATAAACTATTGTTGTGAGAGCACAGGCTGTTACAAGGTTTCCTGTAGTTACCACAGGAAATCCTGTAGCTACCTTTTTTCATCATTTTTTTCTTTTTATCACTTTGAGGAGGAATGGGTGGTGACGTAGGAGTGGAAGGATGGCAATGGAGGAGATGGAGTGGTAGGTGAGTGAGTGATCCAAATTTAAACAAGAATTCAAAAAATTATAGATATAACCATAAATACAAATATGAAACAAAAATAACACTTCATTTCAATAATACCAAATATTGAAGTATGCTTTCAAACAGAATGGAAAGAAGACTAGCTCAGGCGATGATAACTTATCTCTAAGAAGAGATGTGGTGGCTACATGCCTCTGAAATAAGTTACAATGAGTCGCAAGGGCCTTTTTATTATTGAACAATAAGAGAAAACCCTAAACAACCAAAACCCTAACCTGAGGAGATGTAACACCAAGAATTTATGGGCCCCGTTGGGGTTCATTGGGCTGCCAAATTCCTGGGGTCGTAACTTGGTCATGTTATCTCCATTTGATGCGTATGATACCTCATTGGAAATATATCTTTGAGGACTAAAATTGTTGACGTGATTTCCATATTAATCATTGAAGCCATTTTGCCAAAAAAAACACCATTTAGGGCCTCAAAACGGCTCCAGAAGTTCAGGACTTGAAAAACTGCCAAAAATAGTAAATGGTGCTACAATTAAGGAAACTTAAAAACTGAAAGAAAATGTGGTGGGGGTCCAAGTGGGATAGGAGGGTGGACACAAACATCCACCTGGATCATTCCTCCCACCTTAAGAATAAATGGTCCCCATTGCGTTGAGTGACTCCATGAGATGGAGAAACTTTTGCTGAACTTGGTCCCTGGGGAGACTTTTTGCAATCTCTGATGTGTCCTATAATGGTTGGAAGCATGGTCGAGGGTGGTCCACATTAAACACTCGATGAAATCCTAGGAATGGGGGAATTATGTGCTCCAAAGCGTTGTTTCCCACAACCTTGGTAATGGTGTAAGGACCATATCGGAGTGGTCTGAGCTTCCGATGGGCTCTTGTAAGGCGCTCTTTCTGCAAATGAAACCAGACTTTGTCACCCACCTGAAACTTGTGTGGCATTCAGTGTTGATCATGTCACTTCTTGTACTTGGCATGTTCCACAATGAAGTGGCTATATATTGTCTCGTTGGATAGAGGTGCTCCGGGAGTCAGATCAAATGAATGATTGACCTGACAGTGCAACGGTAACCCTGTGGGTGAGGAAAAGATGTCCCTGTATTATTTCATGACTGTATCCACCTGCTTCTACTGCATGGAGGAACCCTTCTCGAGGGCCATGGATGTGGCTACAGTCTTCCCCTTATTTTGAGAGTGAACCAGAAAGAAAATAAATTTCCTAGTCTGGGAGATGACCTTACACCATTTCTTACCAGAGATCAAAGAGGTGGTGGTAGGTGGGGCTACCTCTAGTATTCTGTATAACGTATTACCCAAAGAAATAATCACAGAGTCAAGTCTAGACTCATATACAACATGTCACTTCCATAAGTATAGTTTTCTTAATAATACATTACAAATATCGAGAGGAGAAACATGACACAATACCTCATCTATGAAGGGCTTGATGCTCTAGGGAAAGTGGCACTGCTGGCTGACTCAGAGATATTGTTCTTGGTGAAGCCACCCGATGTTGTATGGTTGCAAGTGTGTTATGGTCAATAGGCCCAGCCACTTCATGACCTCTACTGAAATGAGATTCTTTTGGCTACCACTGTCGACAATGAATTGTAGCGACGAACCCTTCACCCACATTTGTGAGTACAAAAGACTCTCCCCCTCCTCTGGATCTTCAGGCTCATTCTTCTTAATCTTGTGCTGGAAACAGTGGCGTTGGGATCTGCATCAATAATCTACTTCCCTTTATCATTCCTCCTGTCAGGTTCTGACTCAGGGTCAAAACATGCATCTGATTTTGAAGCCTTCAACTCAGCCACCAACGATTGCTTGGTCAGACACTCACTTGTGTTGTGAGTGGGGCTCTTATGGAACTCATGCCAATTTCCTGTGCCCTTCTTTGACTTCATGGTGGTGTTCTTTTCTTGTAGCTTCAACAAGTTGTCTTGGGTCACCCTGCCTTGGCTTTGTCCTTTGTTCTTTGGATTCGTAGATCCAAAGTATCGCTTCTTTTGTTCAAATTTATGCTCGATCTTGATATCATATCGGTATATCGTGCCAAGATAGGAGATGTCCAAGAACTCCATCTTGCCTTGGATGTACCTATGTATGCAGCCATGGTATTTGAGCATAAATGACGCTCAGAATCCTTGATACCCAACTTTGTGTGAAGGATATGAAAAATATTGGTAAACTTTGGCACATCTTGGTCCCTTCCTTACCGCAGCATGGTCCACTTAAGTATTTATCCTCATAGGTTCTAATAGGGTAGTACTACTCCTTGATGGCATCCTGAAATGAATTCCAAGTGGGTGCCGCTGAAAATAGTGAAGCTGTATTTGCATCCTTCTACTCGCAGTAAGTTTCCCACGAGTCCTTGACATGGGGGGCGACTTTGAGAAGTGCAAAAGTGATATTTTCCCTACTGGAAAAATCATGAATAGAAAAATATCCTTCTAGTAGATTTAACCATTTATCTACAACATCCACATCTATCTGACCCTCAAATATGGGAATTTCAAAATTAACTTGTACCTTAAAGGGTGTGGCGCTTTCAGAGTAGATGTTGGAAGTAGATGTGTTTCCCCTCGTTAGCTGCAGAAGGATCTGGTAAAAGTTGTCCATCATCACATTCCTTTGCTGCTCAAGGGATTCTTCAAGTAACATTTTGATAGGATCTCCTACCCCCTCAACCTTCTTTTCATCTACCATGAGAGGTCATTGGGATTTGCGAGGCTATCCTTGCAAAGGTTCGACTAGATCAAGCCCTAACTCCTTATATCCCGACCTCGTTGGGGACATGCAAAAGAAAATAGAGAAAGATTAGATCATTATGATACCACTAATCCAGATTTAAACATGAATGAAACAAATTATAGATATAACCATAAATACAGAGATGCAGAAAAAATAACACTTCATTTCATTAATATCAAATACTTAAGTATGCTTACAAACAAAATGGAAATAAGACTAGCTCAGGCAATGATAGCTTACCTTTGAGAAGAGATGTGGAGGCTACATTCCTCTAAAATAAGTTATAATGAGGCTCAAGGGCCTTTTTATTATTGAACAATAAGAGAAAACCCTAAGCAACCGAAACCCTAACCCAGGGAGATGTAACACCAAGCATTTATGGGCCTCATTGGGGTTAGTTGGGAAGCCAACTTCCCATGGTCATAAATTGGTCATATTATGTCAATTTGATGCATACGATACCTAGTTGGAAAGATCTCTCCGAAGACTAAAATTGTTCATGTGATTTCCATAGCAATCACTAAAGCCATTTTTCCAAAAAAACGTCCTTTAGGGCCTCAAAACGAATCCAGAAGTTCAGGACCCAAACTGCCAAAAATAGTAAATTGTGCTACAATGAAGGAAACTAAAAAACTGAAAGAGACAGTGGTGGGGGTCCAAGTTGGATAGGCGGGTGGCCACCAACATCCACCTATATCAATGAGGCTAATGATGGCATGACCCTTCGACTCTCTCTTTCTATTTTTTTCTGTATTTTATTTTTTATTTTTCTAAGTGGTTTTTTATGGACATAAAGGTTGGTATGATCATGAGTTGGTGTTGGGTGAGCGGTGGTGAGGTTTATGGTCCCATCTTTCAACCTAGAATAGGCATGCATCATCATTTTCCAATCGGATCTTCATTCATGTAGTGTTTCAAGACATCTGTAGTACTACAGGAAACTGTTGTAGTAACTACATGAAACCTTGTAGAAGTAAAAAAAACTACATGAACACTGCATAAAAACTGGTTTTTGATGCCTGGAAGTGAGGATGGATGATGGAGACATAGTAGGCATGGGAGATATGAAGTGAATGGAGGAGGAATGGATGATTCCTCTCCACTGGAAGCTTTTTGACCACCATAATTTTGGTTTTAAGAAAACATGAGGTGAGGGTAAAACTCCCTCACCCTTACGATCTCCACCAACCTTGCCTTACATAGATTCATGCCTTTAAGTTTAAGTCAAATATGCTCAACGTCTCCATGCTTGGAAGTGTGAACCTTCTATTTAAGATGGTATCTTCCTGTAACTCAATTATATATCTAGGTGAAAAATCATCTATAGAAGGAATTTGAATATTCTCCTCTGGATCCACGATCATGGTAGGATCATACAAATTCAAATTTTCAACATTTACAACTAAATATATGTGCATATATGGAGGCAAATTCAATTGGAAAGCATTATGCCCAATCTTTTCAACAATTTCAAAAGGACCATACCTGATAGGCCTCAAATTTTTACCTTAACCTTTCATCCTTTCTTTGTTGATGTGTAGCCATACTTGATCACCAACCTAGAAGTGATGATCCACCAGATGCTTGTCATGGTGCATTTTGTGCTTGGTCAGGTTGTTCTCCCATTGATCATGCGCTTCTTAATGAATCTTTTGGATTCTTTGAATGAACTTGATTTTTTTGTCGACATCTCCATGTCCATCCTCCTGAGCTTCTTCACCAAACATGAAGTCTGTTAGTGATTTCGGAAGGTACCCAAAACATGTCTCAAAAGGAGATATACTTGTAGAAGAATGCAAGGCCCAGTTGTAAGCATGTTGAACATAGTGTAAAGATTCATCCCACAACTTAGGATGTTTGTTACAATAGCCCCTGAGAAGATGTACCATTGTTCTATTCACGACCTCTATTTAACCGTTTATTTGTGGATGAAACCTTGTGCTCTTTTTCAGCTTACTGTCCATGAGTCCCCTCAAAGTCAACCAAAACTCTCCCATGAAACGAGAGTCCCGATCTAAAATGATGGAAGTAGGCAACCCAAAATGAACCCATACATTTGAAAAGAACATATGTGCAGTCTGTTCAGTAGTTACTTTCTTTTTACATGGAACAAGAATATACATTTTTCTAAATCTATCAACCACAACATACAAACAATCATGCCCTTTTCTAGACATAGGATGTCCTCCTACAAAATCCATAGATATATTGTCCCATGGTCTAAAAGAAACTGGAAGAGGCATATACAAACCTAACTTTTTGTTGCTTGATTTTCTTGTTGAACACATGACACAACCTTTGATATACTTAGCAATTATTTCGTTCATTCAAGGCTAATAGCAATACCTTTGTAACCGTGCTACTATCTTACCTACACCAAAATGCCATAAAACATGAGAAAAATGAGATTCCCTAATCACATGGGCTCTTTCTCCCTGCGATATGCACAACTTTCCAAGATGTTATAATTACCTATCATGAACATGATAATTCAATTCTTCCACATGAACACCATGATTTAGTGATTCATAAACATCTTTGAAATCAGTATCTTCATCATATTGTTCAATGTAACTTTCATGTGCTAAAGAACTATTTTGAAAAATTACTGAAGCATTCAAAGAAGGTCTTGACAACATATCAACTACTTTGTTTGTTGTACCCTTCTTATATTCGATTACTAATTGGAACTGCCACAAAAATCCCATCCATCTATAATGTTTAGACTGCTTCCACTTAGTTTTAGATTGAAGCTATTGAAGTGGTTGATGATCTGTATGAATCATTGTATCTTTGCCCATTAAATATTGTTTCCATTTTCTAACACTTTCCACTAATGCATATAATTCTTTATCATAAGTTGGATAATTTGCAACTACTTTAGAAAATGTTTATGAATGCAAACAAATAGGCTTTCCTTTCTGTAATAAAATTGCACCCATTGCATACCCACTAGCATCAATTTCTATTTCAAATGGTTTTTGAAGGTATGGTAATGCTAAGATTGGAGTTGTCACAATTTTATGCTTTAAGGTATCAAATTATTTTTTTTTGTTTTCCTCCCCACTGGAAAGAAACTTTAGAACTTGTTAAAGCATGAACTGGTGATGCAATCAAAGAGAAATGAGAAATAAGCTTCCTCCAATACTAAACTGCACCCAACAAACTTTTGACTTTCATCACATTTTGAGGTCTTGGCCACTTAATGATTACATCAATTTTAGATGGATCTATTTTAAGATGACCTCCTCCAACTATGTAATCAAGATATACTAAGGAATTTTTCCCAAATTCACATTTAGAATGTTTGATATACAGTTTCTCTCTTTGCAACACATCAAAACCCTATTTAATATGTCTTACATGTTCTTCCAAACTTGAACTGAAAATAAGAATATCATCCAGATAGACTATGGAAAAATTATCAAGAAAATGATGAAACACATCATTCATCACTCTCATAAAAGTTGTTGGAGCATTTCATAAACCAAATGGCATAACAAACCATTCATAAATCCCCTGTTTAGTCTTAAATTTAGTTTTCCATATATCATTCTCTGCAATACGAATCTGATGATAACCACTTCTTAAATCTAGTTTTGTAAAGTAAACAACTTTCTTTAACTCATCAAGAAAATCATCTATTCTTGGAAGAGGATACCTATTCTTTATGGTGATTTTATTTAAAGCTCTAAAATCAACACACATTTTCCAAATTCTATCTTTCTTAGGCACTAAAATGATTGGCTATCCACATGGAGACGAATTGGGTCGAATAAAGCCTTTATCAACCAATTCCTAAATTTGTTTCTTAATTTCTTCATTTTCTATGACCAAGATACGATACATGCCAATATCTGTAAGAGGGGCATCGGATTGTAATTGAATCTCATGTCATATTTCTCATTTTGGAAGTAGACTTTTTGGTTCTTTAGACAATTCTTTATAAGAATCTACTACTTCAACCAATTTATCCTTAAACTAAGAATCACACCCTTAAAAAGCATCATACTTATCTTTAGGTTCTTCTTTAATAAAAATGAGAACATACTTTTTACTTGAACTTATGAGTCTTTTCATTTTATTTTCATTGATTAAATCCAAGATTGTCTTCATTCTGTGTCCCCTGACAATGTATGAAATTCCATCCTTAACAAGATGATGCTTATTCTCTTTTCTATGAAATATGGAATCTCGATCATAAAGATAAGGACTACCTATTGGGGTCCAACCCTAACCCCCATATTTATAGTTAATTAAAGAGTCAATAAAGCCCATATTAATAACTGTAACTGGTTGACCCACATTTAAAGAAAGCGACCACAGTAAGTTGCGAATGGGATATGGTATTAGATAGATGGTATTAAGAGAACCATGGTATTGACACATGGTATTGCATGTATGAATCCTATATAAAGGATAGAGACTCCCCATTGAGGAGCATCTTGTCTTATTTTGTAATCGAGCTCTGCCGTATTGGAGGTTGCCCCCTCGAAGAGGCAAGTGAACATTGCTTTCATCTCAGAATAATAAAATACTTATTGTTATTTCTCATTTGTTCTCTATTCTGGGTTTTGTTTCTTCATATATTTGGTATTCTGGCATCTTCTCAAAGGTCAATAGCATAACAAGTGGTATCAGAGTGCTTTCTAGGGCCAGTGGTATCTCCATTTTTAGAAAAATTGTTTTTTGGCTAGAGACGTGTTCCAACATCTTTAAACCATGGGATATGTCATTGAGTGCATAAACCTGTGGATTTGGGGATGCATGCACGCAAGAAATACAGGAGGTGGTCCTGCTTGTTGGACTCCCTTGTAACCCCTGTGGGTACCCCTTTGAGTAGTAGCACATTAGATAGAACCGTGCATGGACTGTCTTCCATGTACCCTCTTGGTATATCGAAAGCACCCTAGGCTCACCTAAAACCTCGTCGTAGATAAACCGTTGGTAATTTTACTGCTACAGTACACCGAGAACAGCACTCGGGGGGATTACTTGCATGTACGATAGGGTAGTCGGGTAGTACAACTAAGGGTACGATTGATCCTCCTTAGTTAGTGCCCTGAAAGATTGGGTCGAGTACTATTTTTGAACCCTTATGTATATTGCGATCTGTAGCACTTGACACTCCTTGAGACCATATCAATTGGGATTTCGTCATTACCGCAACAATCAGATCCACCAGTTCAGGGTCTACCACCACAGTACCATTCAGACCTAGCAGCTAGGGTTCTGTCACCGCTGCGGTGCAACTCACATTCAGCATTTGAGGGTTTCACAAACAGATCTGACCATTTGTGCAGGGAGGCTTATGGCTCCTATGCCCCGGGGTGATTCTCGCAAGACATTGGGTAGGATTAACTTTTATGGAAATTGGCCATTGCAGTATTGATAAGCGGGGAGTAAAACTCCTTTCAAAGTAAAAATCAGGACGACGAGTTGAGCGATGTGGTACCATTCACTTGTCAGCTTCAATTTTCAAGTGGTCCCAAATTTTTTCAAAGTGACGACAAGTGACCCGGATCTGTGTATGGTAGAAACCAGAGCTCAAGCCATGGCCAACGAGAGGATCGAGACCATTGAAAATTAGTTGGCTACTTTAACAGAGAAGATACAGACATTAACGGCCACAGTCACAAGGGGCAAGTCAGCATTGCAATTAGAGGCACATGGCTTTAATGAAGACCTTGAAGGAGAATCTAGCCATCATCTTCACTTCCATGGAAATCACCAACATTCCCACCCTCGACCACCCAAGCTGGACATGTACAAATTTGATGGCTCTAATCCGGCAGTATGGGTAGCACAAATGCACCAATATTTCACTATGAATAACATCGTAGATGATGAAACTAAACTACGTGTGCGAGGCCTTTACTTGGACCAAGAAAGATGGCAATGGTGGTAGTGGCATCAGAAATGTTATCCAAGGAAAATTACTTGGCAGGCATTCGCAAAATCCATTTGTGACTGCTTTGACAACGAATCTAATTCTTTGGGTCATCTTACTAAGCTCAGATAGACAGGCACAGTAAACGACTACATTACAGCCTTTGAGACATTGGCCTTCCACACAGCAAGTCTGGGAGATGAATTCTACTTGGAATGTTTTATAAGTGGTCTCAAAGAAGCCATCCAAGCCCACGTTAGGACTCCACCAATCCACATGGATGGAAGCTTGCACAAAGTCTATCAAAGTGGAACGTGATTTAGCTACCCAGTTGCCTCGTCCAAATTTCATAGCCAAGGGATGCCCCACCCAGGCTCAGGGAACTACCCAAACACTTAAGGTTCAAAAGGTGTCCCCCACAGAAATGGTTGAAAGAAGAAAGTAAGGATTGTGTTACTACAGTAATGACAAATGCTCCTTGGGGCATAAATGCAAGGAACCCAAATTCTTTCAAATTGATGTTATTGATCACAGTTCATCTGAGGGACTAAAGGAGGAAGATGAGGACAATGAGCAGGACAATAAGCTCCCAGCTATGCCTAAAGAACCAGTTATCTCACTCCATGCTTTGGCATGCATTTCTTCTCCCCAAACTCTCAAAATCAAAGGTTTTATTAAACATCGTCCTGTAGTAGCATTGATTGGTAGTGGTAGCACACATAACTTTATCCATCAAAGAGTCGCCGAAGCTGTTCATTGTTTTGTCAAAGCAGTCTCTAATTTCCAGGTCCAAATTGTTGATGGGGGGATAATGAAATGTGAAGGTTGTTGTGAAAATATCAAACTTCAAATGGGAGGTTACCACCTAAATACCCACATGTTTGCCATCAACATGGGTGGTTATGATATTGTCTTGGGTGTTGAATGGATCCGCATGCTAGGCCCAATCACAATGGATTTCCAGGAGTTACATATGAGCTTTAAGCAGAATGACCACAAGCATACCCTTCGTGGACTCCAGGCAGGTGCTCCTTCTATCATCAGCTCGCATCGAATGGAAATTTTTTTTAATAAGGGCCATCATGTAGTTATCACCCAATTAATGCCACCCAGGCCATCGAGCCCACTACTCTTCTTATTCATCCTGAGATGAAACAAGTCTTAAACCACCACTCGCAGGTCTTTGACAAACCTAACGAGCTTCCACCCTCTAGAAGGGAACATGATCATAGCATCACTTTGGTCCCAGGGACACAACCACTAAATGTGCGCCCATATAGATATCCTTTTGCCCAAAAGAATGAAATTGAAAAAATCATCAAGGAACTCCTGGAAGTCGGTTTCATTCATCCTAGCATCAGTCCTTATTCATAACATATGGTCATGGTGCTCAAGAAAGATGGGGAATGGTGCATGTGTCCAGAATTCAAGGCCCTCAACAAGCTCACAGTCAAAGATGAACTCCCTATCCTGGTTGTTGATGATTTGATGGATGAACTAAATGGTGCTCAATTCTTTGCTAAGATATATCTTCGCTCGGGCTATCAC
>APFE031259602.1:257658-332034 GCA_000404065.3 Pinus taeda | reverse complement strand
TTAAAAATATTTTTTTAATAATTAATAAGCAGTTAAATTGGTTTTTGCCTTCAAATCTATTTAATAAGTTTAATATTAATAATTAACAAAAAATAGCAATAATTAAATTAACATTATAAACTATATTAAAAATACGTATACTACTCATTAAAGATAATAATTAATGGTTAAAAATCCCCATGGACTGCCTACTCCTTTGCCACTTCATTCGCCAGCATATCTGCCAGTTTGTTGGTGGTTCAACGTATCAGGCGAAACACCAAGTTCCATATGTGAGCCAAGTGTCTATGAATCCTTTGTATAATATGGTTCAAGTGCTAGTGCTTTGTCACTTTCCCTAAGTTAGAGCAGCACTGTAACCTACTAGCTACTTTGATTTCCAAAGTGGAGTCGTCCATTATTTTGTAGTGATGGAAATTGGATTTGGTCAACAAGTTTAGCCCTTGTTCTAGAGCCAACAATTTTGTTGCATTGTTCATTGTCATGCCCAGATTTGAGTAGTATATTAGGAGTATTTTACCACTATTGTCCCATAACACCCCTCCCCCACCAGCATGAACTGAGTTTCCCTTCGAGGTGTCATTGAAGTTTAACTTCAGAAAACATGTCCCCAAAGGTGTCCAAGACTTTTCCAATCCCTGCACCCTTGGTTCCTTTCTTCTATGAAGTGGAGGTTAGATTCGTTTTAGACCTAGGGTTTCCAGGATTCAACTTTCTTGTGTTATAGGATTACTATTTTCATTTCGCACCCAACAACTTAGGATTATATCCTATATTTGGTACAGGATTTAGGAGATCAATAAGGAAGACATGGAGGATTTGTCTTGAAATATCCATCGATTTCTATCTTTCTAAGCTACCCAGGTCACAAAACTAGGAATCAGGCTCCAGACAAGACTAGCCCCTTCATCTTTCAGTATTTCTCCTCTCCAATTGTTTAAAGTTTCCTAGATATTGTCTCTTTGTCTATCTGTTTGCCAAAAGTCTTGAGCAACCCAATTCCATAGCCTAGCTATGTATTCGCAGTTATTTAGGATATGGTTGATATTTTCTTCTTTATTTTCACATAGGCTACAACGTGAAGGTCTTAAGAAGCCCCTGCGATAGAGATTTTCCTAGGTAAGGATGTTTTTATGCATCACCAACAAATGAACATTTTGATTTTCGTCCATAGCTGAGATGACCAAATTTTGTTCCACTTCGGCTTTAACAACCCGAGGTTAAAATTTCATGTAATAAAATTAATAAATGAAAAATAAGACAAAGGTCATGGGCTACTTATTCCAAGTTGAATGTAGGGGAAAAAATCCTAGTGGGGTGTTCATTTTGGCTTATTATGGCTAAGGAAATTGGTAAAGGCAATGACAAATGATTTGGAAAGGCAAGAGGACTTATTTGGAATTTATTTATGAAAATAAAGGAAATTAAGAGAAATGGAAGGTGAAAGGTCGCAGGTTGCATGTGAGGAGGAAATTGAAGGAAAATGGAGGAAAAATGAAGAAATTAGAGGCTTCAATGATAAAAAGGATTATGAGGATCAGTTCACAACTTTTTGTCAATCCATTTTTGGAGTTAGTATTAGAGAGGAGAACAACACCAAGTAGAGAAGGGAAGAAGGAAAGAAAAGGAAGGACAAGGAAAGCAAAGGAAAGAATGGATCAAGCTAGGAAAGGTTGGAATATGTAGCTTCAATAGGAATACTTACAAATAACAGATTGCTTGTATGATTTCCTAGCTGGTTTTGACATGCATGGAATATGCATATGTGTATCTTGGTTTCTTTGCTATCCATGGCATGGATTTTGTCAGGTTTTGACAATGGTTTTAGCCTTGCCTTTCCATTTTCATATAGCCACGGTGTGATGGGATTCTTTCTCAATTGAGAGTTGGATTGCCGCAAAGTTTTGGATCCGGGTGAGGTGGTCTCGGGAAAATCCCCAGGGTTGGACGTGGAGATGGTTTTCTTTGGGAAGCCCTCAATAGGAGATGGTAAAATTCCTTAAGTGATCGTGAAGGAATTCTGAGGCATCCAAGCTTGATTTGGTTTTGTGATCTCAGGACAACTTGAACGATGGTTTAACCTCTGGATTCCCTTGGTTTTTTATGGATTGGTTTATCCCACAAGATCCAACACTCATGCTCAGAATATAGCATGGGGTGATTTGGTGATTAGCGATGCTCTTCAACATCTTGCTAGGGACTTTGTCATAAACCCTAGATTAATTCATAACAACTTTCATTACATGCAAGGTTTCAATGTTTCTTCCGAAGGTATGAAATATTCTCCTACAACATAAACCCTAGAAACAATTTAAACAAATATAGTTCTACAAGTCATCTAATAATTTTTAGAATTCATATGTTATATTTTCCACTAGGGTTTCATATAAATCCTAGATTTCATACAAGAGTATTAATCAATCAAAACCAATCACAACTTATCCATCAACATGACCAACTTCGACAAGGGTTAGTTGTAATCCCTAGATTCCAACCAACCATCAATCACAACAAAAACTCTGATTTTGACAATCTTAGAAAATCTCAAATTATCACATTTTCATCATACATGAGAGGTTTTTACTTCAACTAAGGTTTAACTCCAAAACCCTAGAATTTAATTTTCACAATCTCAATAATTAGTATATAAATAGACATTATATTGTTATATCACACATACTAGAAAATTTAACTACTACTAGGGTTTATCTGCAAAAACCTAGATTTCCAAATATCATCATCCTAGAATCTTAGACAAGGGCTTATATTAAACCCTAAGGCTTATGGTCATCAATAAGTAGGTCAACACATATCTAGGAATTCGTTATCATGCATAAGCATATCATACGCCAGACAAAATTAATACATTAGACATATACTAACCTAGACCAAGCTAGGGTTTCGACCAAATGTACACACACATATATACATAGGTCTTCATTCCTAGGTTTTATTTTGAACACATAAAAAAGGTTTTTCTTATAGGCTCAACCAAACCCTAAAGATCTAGGGTTTCATAACTTAGCAAAGCAAAACCTAATATTCCAAAATTTCAAAGGTTTGAGATCTTAGAAAAACAACATTCAACCCTAACAAGTTATTATTTCATGATCATACTGAAATACCAAACATGACATCATCAATAAGCAATTCAAATATCATTTCACAATAACCCTGAGTAGGCTAGGGTTACACACATTGTCAGCATACCCTTAAGTTAGGGTTTTCCAGAGAACGTGTCTAGGGTTCTACAAAATTAGTTAAGAATATGAGTCAGGTAGATTTATCAATTGATGAATCACCCAAACCATGAATCAATATTATTCAAAATAGCTAGACACAAGAATGTTAGTAATAGATTGTCAAGTGAATAAATATTTATTATAAATAAATCAATGTTTTATAGCATATCTTTGTTCCTTGACAAACCTTATCTTGAGAGGTCCTCTTTCATACTCGAGAATATAGCAGATGTTTTCCTAATAAAGAGAATAGAGGGAGAATGATGATTACTATTTAATATAATAAAAACTAAATGAGTACAGGAAACCAAAACTGAAAGGAAATGAGATACTTATATGTGGGAGTTGTTGGGAGCTCCCTCCAAAACTTGAGGAATACCTATAAACTTATAAAACAAAATAAAAATTATTTTCCAAAAACATGTTAAAACTAATAAATTCTAAACATAAAAAATGAAAAATAGAATAACTAAAAGCAAAGAAATTAATAGTATAAATCCCTTATATCATATTCTTTGGGTTTGACTTTCTTTAGGTCTCATTCTTCAACAATGTTAGCATGATCTCTTTCTCTCTTCTTGTTTCTTTGATTGTCAGGAGCGTCACTTTTGTAGGGACCCTTCTTATGCCATTGATAACATTATACCTTGGGCATGTCTACTTTCTTCCTTGGTCCTTTCAATTTATTTCCTTTGTGTTGAGTAGTGTATGCATTTGATACTCCTTTAGGATTGGCAACTAGAGAGATCCTCAATTCTTCTTGACTAGTCACTGCAGGCAGTCCATAGTTATTCAAAAGTGGGAGCTTCCTTCCAACTATTAATTCCTATAGCAAACGTACCCCAAGAAGGTGGCAATCCCAATATAGCAATGATCACAAGTTCTTTGTCTAGAACAAATTCATCAATAGCCAAAATATCATCTCTGATTCTTGATATAATATTCACGAAGCGGGAAGCCATTGTATCTTCTTTAGTCATGTTTGTGGTCCTTAGTTCATTATTCAAGCTTGCCACTTGAAAATTTTTCTTAATAGTGAATAACTTTGACAAGGCTTAATACATTTCCTAAACATGATTGATGTTGGCTATAAATGGGACAAGATTGTCCTTTATTCCTTCTACCATTAGAGTCATGGACACAAAATCTAATTCTTTGAACTTTACTTTGTTAGCATCAATGGAGTCATATGTAGGTTTCTTAGCTTTTCCTTTGACCAAGTCAAGTACTTTGTTCTTTTCAAGGATGAGGTCAATCCTCTTTGAATGGTTCCTTGATCAAGTGCTTGAGACTACCTTTTTCTTTCTTTCTTCACCAAAGCTCTAATACCATGTAATAGAATCAGAAAGGTAGAAATATTTTTTTATACTTGATAATTACTTGTGATGATCTCAACTTCTTATTAAGTTTTCTTTATATCTTCTTTATTTTAGTTCATCAAGCAGTTACCAAAGAAAAATCACATAAAACAATGCACGCTAGGCATGGGCACTATGCCAAGGAAAAACTCCCTTCGAGGGGAAAACCCAGTCAAAATTATCTTCCTTTCAACAATATTCTTGATACTTTTCACCCTAGACAAGACCAAACCTTCCCTCCACACTAAGTCAGCCTCCCGAATCTTTGACCTCTCTTCCAACAACTTCGACTATGTAGCAGCTTCCGACATTAGGTAGCTTATGGAATTAGAAAAACTTGGAAGACTTTGATCTCCAAAACTAGGGCATGAAACAAAGAGAGAGAGGCACCAAAATTTAGTTTTTCTTCTTCTCCTTAGAATACACCCAACTCACAATTCTTTTGGTTTCCTTAGACACACTTCGCACTTCTCTGGCTTTCTTAGAGATATCGAACTTTATTGAGATGAGATGCTCCAAATGAATTTGACTTGCTTCTATTTATAGGCTTCAAGGGAGGTCAAATTGATGTCCTTAGGCCAAATTTATGTGGAGGATATATAAAATATATTTGACTCAATACTAAACCTTTTTACATGTTTCAAAATCCCAAGAAGGGTCTCTTTAAAAGTACAATGACTCTATTGACTCAGAATAAATCCTATAAGTCCTCAATGGGGACTTTGATCTAAAACATGGTGACCCAAGCATGAAATCCATGCTTTGATAAGTCACAATAACAATACTAAAAATTCTTTTCTTTATTCTTTTGACAAGTACATTACAAGATGACTCAAATACATTTAATGAAGACTGAACCTAGTTACATTTTCCAACAAGACTTACGATAGGAAAGGGTTTCCAATAATATAGTGGACGAATGAAAATTTGATGCGGGTACTGACAAGATAACAGACAATGGAGGAGAGAGATGTCATAAAGGTCTAGAGAGTGATAGGAGTTGCAAGGGAGACCCGACAATGCAAACAATCATTTGACTGAGTGAACCTATGGTGCAAGTGAAAGTGAACATATAACTGAATCACCTTAAATTGTTCCTTAAGACTAAATGATATAACTTGGACCCGAAGAACATAATGAATTTTAAAGACCTGGGAACACTTAAAAATAATTTTAAAACCAAATTGTAAAGGTCCGTGAGTAATAAACCCCACAGATGAGCACCAAAC
Source organism: Pinus taeda (assembly GCA_000404065.3). Taxonomy (NCBI): domain Eukaryota; kingdom Viridiplantae; phylum Streptophyta; class Pinopsida; order Pinales; family Pinaceae; genus Pinus; species Pinus taeda. The sequence goes on along the minus strand of APFE031259602.1, from coordinate 326,205 downwards.
AATTGAATGAGATACCGATTGAATCAGTGATTTCCAAGGAGGACGGGGAAAGAACAATGCCCAACTCAAAAGATGGGCCATATCCTATATTGTGCAAGAAGAAAATGAAGAACGTGGATGCTTACTCCCACCTAGAAACCCTGAGTGTTGATATGAATGACAATAACAAGGTACAAAAAAATTATGTAGAGAGGAAAGGGAAAACCAAGTATGGAACATATCTTGAAACAACACCACTACCCAGTGATGAAACCACCATGTCAGAGCTAACCATAATTCCACAAAGAAAAGAGAAAGGAATTCAACCTCCATGTCATAGGAGAAAGGAACCAAGAGTGTAGGTATTGGAAAAGTCTTGGATACCTTTGGCGATAGGTTTTCTGAAGTTAAACTTCGATGGCACCTCGAAGAGAAACTTGGTTCGTGCTGGTGCCGGAGGGGTGTTATGGAAAAACACTAGTAAACTCCTTTGAATCTATACTCCAATATGGGCACGATGACAAACAATGCAACGAAATTCTTGGCTTTGGAACAAGGGATAAACTTGTTGATCAAATCCAATTTCCATCACTGCACAATAGAGGATGACTCCACTTTGAAAATCATGGTAGTCAAAAGGTTACAGTGTGGCTCAAACTTAGGGTAAGTGACAAACCATTAGCGCTTGAGCCATATCATATAAAGGATTCATAGACACTGGATCACATGCCGAACTTGGAGTTTCACCTCATTCATTGAATCGCCAACAAATTGGCAAATAGGCTAGTGAATGAAAGGGCAAAGGAGCTGGCAGTCCAAGGGGATTTTGAATGAGAGGAGGTTCAATCAAGACAACTTAAGGATGAATGTGCCAACATAGTTGAGCTAAATTTGAAGGGATGTGATCAGATGTGGAAAAGCACCGATGAGCTGGGTTCGCACCCCAGGTGGGGGGGGGTCAAATCCCAAGAAATGTTTAATTATTATTAGGAATTAGATGACACAACCAACTCATAACCAATGCAAGGGATAGATGTTACCCCCCCTTCTGGTATCTCATTCATAGAGAGTTGTGATTCCTCAAGACACAGAGTATCTTTCTAGTGCCAAGAGGAACAAAGACGTACCAGAGTATGGAATGAGGCATGAAGGTTTACTGTAGGAGAAGATCCCATGGAGAAAAATCATCAACTAACCCTGCAAAAGAACCAAAATGGAGACTACAGCATGGGAGCCTGCACAGGCCTATGTAGACATTGTCTCGAAAGCAGGAAAGGCCATTCTGGAAGTTAAGGAGCAAGAATTTTGGGAGTTAAGAGCAAAACAATTAGAGGGCCATGAGGCGGAGGAGGATGATTGGGTGATAAACACAGGCATTACTCGGACTTGAGAAACCCTGTATTATAAAACTGTGGATACTGTATGGCACATAAAAATGTCGATGGGTAAATCCATCGTGGAAACAAAATCTCAGGGAGCTCAGCTGAGGTAGTTTGACATCCTCTAGAGGCGAGTGGATAGGCTGGAGACCGACCTTCACTCTCTGGTCAACATTGAACACCATCATAAGGACCAAATAAAGTATTCAGTGAAAATGTTTGACACTTTCCTACAATATGTCCATCAGTTGGACATTATACGCTCTAATGGGGAGGACCAACTGGCTACTATTCATTGTGTGTGTGCATAGCATGAAAGGAGAACCATCACACTAAGGTAGCGACTAGGACCCTCTTGAGGAACCAAACTCCCCACAGGTGACGACCTTGATAACTACTCTAAAGCTATGTTCCTTTGTTATGGTTTTTGGTATGTTGGTTCGAAGTCTTATATAGTCTTGTTATGTCTATTCTTTTTAAGTGTCTAAATTATGTTAGGGTGAAGCCACTGGGTTGGAAAATAAATATTTCAGAAGTCATAGACGAATTTGGAGATACCCTTTTTCCTGTAAATTTTGTAAAAACTTGTTTAGGAAGAAAAATATTTGTAGTATTATACCCAGGTGACTAATGAGAAAAAGGCTATACTTCAGCTGGTCTGGTTTCCAGTCTGAAAGACCAGCTGCAAAAAAAAATGCATGTAATTTTGTTCTAACTAGTGAATAGAAATTCCAATGCTTATTTTCAAAAAAAAAAATGTCCTAGGAATTTTCAACCTTAAATTTCAATAAGTTCATCACCTTTTGGTAGTAGAACCTGAGTGCTCAAAATCAAGCTTAGTTTTGTTTCCTTGTATTTTCCTATTCTCTCCTCTATACTTTTTCTTTTAGAAAATGATACCTTATCTCAATGTACTTGGATGAAACTCCACGATTTTAATGCAATTTTGATTATAACAATGATACAATGGGCTCCAACATCTCAATATTCAAATCTATTATCAATTTGCAAAGCCAAACTGTTTCCTACTAGAACAAGAAATCATCCCTATACCCAAGCTTCAACAAAACCTTAAAGTACTCTTTTTGGAGCTATAATTCCTTGTACAATCAAATAAACAAAATCATGTGGAACCAACTCACTATATTCCACATATCTCAAACATTAGCAAGATCTCCCCTTTAATTGTGTTTTTTAACCTTCCATTTAATGTGCCTCAACTCAACTACTAACTAGTTAAAATGCATTTATTTCAAAACATATATTAGGTTTGATATTCACCAAGTAGATAAGCCAACCAATCAATTTCATGTATAGCTAAACTTGAATGTACTAATTACTTTTGATTTGGAATAATGAGTGGCAAAGAGTTTACATTCCATGAGTAGAAATTTGTTTAGAAATTATATTATCTACTTCTACTTCTCTTAACCAAACTTGTAGACCCAAAAAATAAGCCATGAGGTGGATGTCATTCATAACTAAATATTATGCTAACTTTGTCTTGCACCATGCAATGAGCTTCTCAAAACTACCTATAAGTATTAATTCATCTACATATAAGACCAAGACAACTAAATCAACTTTTTCTAATAAATAATAAAGATTAGGATACAAAACAACCTTTTTCAAGCCCAATCTTAGTGAGAATATCGATGAGAACTAATTTTCTAGTGTGGATATGTAGTACTTAACGAATTCAAGATGTTTAGATGGTTCAATACCTTTTGGATCATTCTTTAGAGCCATGTGAGAAATTAATAATACTCTTCTCTATCACACTTTTAATTCATGGAAAAATGGACCACATTCATGACATTAATGCATGACATACTATGCCATTTCATAGATTCATTTGTTATTGTTTATTTTGATCAGAAGCCATGAGGAAACCTTAAACATCCAAACAACTTACCCTTAGGAGATGTACCTCAAAAGGCTTATGGCTCCCAGTGAGATAAATTTTGTATACAATATGTGTTTAGTGCCCTCGATATCCCTTTCAAAACATCTAACTGAGAATTTCACATTTAAGACCGACCTAGGCTGTGCCTAAGGTTACAGTGTAGGTCCCTACCACGTCAAATAAACATCACATATGGGGTCAAAACGACCCCAAAATTTTAGGACCCAAAAAATAGTAGAAAAACCACCAAGGTGGAGAACCTTACTTTAAGCCAATGGAATAGTTAAATAGCCACTAATATCTACCAGATCAATGTTTCTATAAACACCAATAGCATCGATCTTGCTTCCACACTGTGATTTTCAGAAAATACCCAAACAATGTCTATGTAGAATGTGTCTATAAACCATAGTTACAAAGTTCGAATTCAAATTCAATATGATACAATAAAAATTTGAATGAAATTCTTTTAATTCCGATTATTTTTTCCTAATCCATTTTGAAATTTCAATAATTTCTGATAATGCTATATCATGTAGCAACCTTAGAAATACAATTCACTGGCAAAAGAAAAAATCCAAACTTACTCTTCCCTCCAAAAACTTAAATCTAAAAAGTCTAAAATGTATAACATGGATTTTTAGTATCAAAACTTATTTGTCCAAAATTCTTATTTAGTAAATAAATACATATTTATAAAATCACCATTCTAAACTTATTTATTTATGTAGACTATGTTAAAATAAAAATATATTTAAAGAATGCGTAATAATCTATTTTCACCCATTTTTTTCCTACTTTCTTGGTTTTCAAACCCTCCAAAATCCTGCTTTCTTGGCTTTACAACCCTCCAAAACATGAATGGAATTGATTTTTTTTTTTTATTTTTTTTTTTTCAATTTCACAATTGTTTCTATTTTCTTTATTTTCCTTTTTAAATACACACAATTGTTGAGACCTGCCCAATAATCCTGAGAAAAACCATCCCTTCATAATGCCAAAGCATATATGAGTTTCATTTCCAACTAGAAAGTCAAGCAAGGTCTCCTAACTTGCCTGGCCTTCTAACTTAGAAAAACACTCTTATGTTGAAGTATTATCTTATGTTAAAATTTCATCCTTTACAGATTGGCTCAAATGAAGAAAATTGTGAACAAACCGAATCGAAATTCCATAAACTATTCATTGATCGAATCGAATAATTTTTGAACTATTTGCCCTGATTCAGGCGAATTTGGTAACTATGCTATAAACACGCCCATTTCTTTTTCCCATCTGCTGTGGTTTTTAAGAAAACTACTTCATACATGTTGTAATGCTCTCATACTTATTTCGAGCAATTATTAAGAGCCATGCACTAAACCGATCATTGACTTAGTGCATAATCCTATTTACATACATGCTCATACACAATGATTCCATAGCTCCTAGTATCGAAGCAGCTAAGTTGGAATGGTGGAGCCTGCAGCAGTTGGGGGCAACTAGTTTTTAAAATTGACATCTGTGTGCACATTTTTCCTTATTATAGCCATGAAATACTAGTTATTTCAAAATAAACATGTAATCCTTGACTTGTTAATAATTTTTAAAAATGTCATAATGCCCAGTGTATTAAAAAATGGCAAGTTTCAAATTTTTACACATATATATTTTATATATAAATACACCTTCATCTTTGTACTACAAATAATCTACATACAAATTTTGTTGGAACTCACCTGTCTTCATTATCATAAAGACTCTTAATGTAGATGAATCCAGGGAATATGGAATGTTGTCACATAGAAAACGAGGATAAATGAGGAAGAGCTCTCCATGATGACTTCAATGGTGTCTAGGCTGGTGGAACCTAGGATGAATAAATTAGGGTAATCAGAAGAAAATTCTGAGGAAAGTGATGAATAATACTTGGTATTTCTAGATTTGATGATGATTGGCACTTGCAGACTATGGTCATTTAAAGCATAGAAATTCTCATAGATAAGTCGAGCCTTGCATTTACAGTTAACTACATCCATGATTAGTTCACTTTTGACACAAAATTTCCCAAATCTCTGTTTTGTGCTTGAGTATCGATCCCTTTCCCTCATGTCAGTGCCCCGACCATTTCAAGAAACGAAGCCTGGTTCATGGACACCATACACTTTGGAGCCGAGACTAGTGCCACCACCCAAGGACCAGCTCCTACATGAAATTTCCCCTGTTCAAGTTCTCCAATAGTTTTTTCTCACATAAGTTTTTCACGAATTTGCCACAAGATTTTAGTGTATTTGTGAGGAAATACTTCCCCATACAAAATTTTAGCGTATTTGTAAGAAAAATTCCCAACACAAAATAATCATCGAAGGAAAAGTCTAACCGTTTTACAACTTGGATTTTCTTTGGCCATCATTATCAAAATAACTCTAGTATATAATTTTTTTATCAATTTTTTTCCTTCTATTATATGATTTTTTGAATTACTCATAAAAAGAAAGTTTAAATTGTATACAATTGGATGTTTATATGTTTTCTTTTTGTTATGTTCATATGTTTATATGATTTGATTATGTTATGTTTGGATGCTTAATCTTTGATGAAAAATTCTATTTATTTTCTTAAACACCCCACTAGAATGTTTTGCCCAACATTAAGCTTGGAATAAGTGTCCATGACCTTGGTCTAATTTTTTTTTTATTAAATTTACTACATTAATTTTTAACCCAGGGCTGTTACAACGAACTAGAACCAAATTTGGTCATGTAAGCAGTGGTTGAAAATCAAAATGTTCATTTGGTTGGTGATGCAGAGAAAAATCCTTACCTAGGAAAATCTCTATTGTAGGGGTTGGGTCAAGACCTTCACGCTATATCTTATGCCAAAAGAAAGAAGAAACTATCAACCATATCCTAAATAATTGTGAATACATAACTATGCTATGGAACTAGGTTTCTTAATTATTTTGGCAGACAAATAGACAAAGAGACAATATCTATGAAACTTTAAACAATTGGAGTGGAGAAATACTAAAATATGAAGGGGTTAATCTTACCTAGAGCTTGAGTCCTAGTTTTGTGATCTGGGAAGATTAGAAAGAGAGAACTCGACAGATATTCTAGGACAAATCCTCCCCAACTTCCTCATTTATCTCCCAAATCCTGCACCAAATACATGATATAATCCTAAGTTTTCGGGTGCGAAATGAAAATAATAATCTTACAGAATAAGAAAGTCAAATCCTGGAAACACTAGGTATGAAAGGAATCCAACCTCCACTTCATAGGATAAAGGAACCAAGAGTGCAGGGATTGGAAACGTCTTGAACAACTTTGGCGATAGGTTTTCTGAAGTTAAACTTCGATGTCACCTCGAAGGGAAAATCGGTTCATGCTGGTGCGGGAATGGTGTTATGGGACAACACTAGTGAAATCCTCTGAATCTACTATTTAAATCTGGGCATGAAGACAAACAGTGTAGTGAGATTCTTGGCTCTAGAACAAGGGCCAAACTTGTTGATCAAATCCAATTTCCATCACTGCATAATAGAGGACGACTACACTTTGGCAATCAAGGTAGCTAGAAGGTTACATTGTGGCTCCAACTTAAGGAAAGTGACAAAGAACTAGCACCTAAGCCATATCACACAAAGGATTCATAGACAATTGGCTCACATAAAAAACTTGGAGATTCGCCTCATTTGTTGAACCTCCAACAAAATGGCAGATACATTGGCGAATAAAGGGGCAAAGGAGTTGGTGGTCCAGGGGGATTTTGAATGGGAGGAGGTCCAATCAAGAGAACTTAAGGGTGAATTTTCCAACATAGTTGAGCTGGATTTGAAGCGATGTGATCGTACATGGATGGATATCAATGAGTAGGGCTCGCACCCAGGGGGGTTCAAACCCCAAGAAGTGCTTAGAGATTATTAGGAATTGGATGGCACGAATGACTCATAACTAATGCAAGGGATGATTGTTATAGAAAAGTGGATTTTAAGAAATGTCCAAAAATATAGTACATGGATATTAAAGGCTGGTGAGGTGGCAACAAAGGAGGGTACACTCCTGAGTATGAAATTCTTGCTTCCCAAGAATAATAGTGATTTTAAACCAAAGATAAAATGCTCTCAGCTATTTCCCATGTCAAATCATGTGATAACCCCTATATGGCCATTTTCATCCCCCAAGGACCAAATCCTACAAAATCTTTCAATTGTTCAGGTTCTCCTCTGTTTTTTTTTTCTGACATAAGTTTGTCAGGAATTTCCCACACGATTTTGGTGTATTTGTGAGAAAATACTTTCCCATGCAAAATTTTAGCGTATTTGTAGGAAACTTTCTCAACACAAAATAAGCATCCAATGAGAAGTCTAGCCATTTTACAGCTTGGATCACATTCTAATTATCAAAAGAACTCTACTATATATATTTTTTTATCGAATTTTTTTCCTTCTATTATATGATTTTTTGAATTAATCATAGAAAGAAAGTTTAAAGTGTATACAATTGGATGTTTATATGTTTTCTTTATGTTATGTTCAGATGTTTATATGATTTCATTATGTTATGTTTGGATGATTAATCTTTGACGAAAAATTCTAATTATTTTCTTAAACACCCCAGTAGGATGTGTTGCCCAACATTAAGCTTGGAATAAGTGTCCCATGACCTTGCTCTTATTTTTCTTTTATTAACTTTGCTACATGAAATTTTAACCCAGGGTTGTTACAAAAAACTAGAACCAAATTTGGTCATGTAAGCAGTGGTCGAAAATCAAAATGTTCATTTGGTTGGCAATGCACAGAAAAATCCTTACCTGGGAAAATCTCTATTATAGGGGCTGAGTCAAGACCTTCACGCTATAGCCTATGCCAAAAGAAAGAAGAAACTATCAACCATATCCTAAATAATTTTGAATACATAACTATGCTATGGAACTAGGTTGCTTAAGTCTTTTGGCAGACAAATAGACAAAGATACAATATCTAGGAAACTTTAAATAGTTGGAGTGGAGAAATACTAAAATATGAAGGGGTTAATCTTACTTAGAGCTTGAGTCCTAGTTTTTTGATTCGGGCAACTTAGAAAGAGAGAAATCGATAGATATTTTAGGACAAATCCTCCTTGACTTCCTCATTGATCTCCCAAATCCTGCATCAAATACATCATATAATCCTAAGTTGTTAGGTGTGAAATGAAAATAATAATCTTATAGAACAAGAAAGTCAAATCTTGGAAAAACCAGGTCTAAAAGGAATCCAACATCCACTTCATAGGATAAAGGAACCAAGAGTGAAGGGATTGGAAAAGTCTTGGACACCTTTCGCGACAGAGTTCTGAAGTTAAACTTTGATGGCACCTCGAAGGGAAACTCGGTTCATGTTGGTGCAGGAGTGGTGTTATGGGAAAACATTGGTAAAATCCTCTGAATCTACTACTCAAATATGGGCACGACGATAAACAATGTAGTGAAATTCTTGGCTCTAGAATAAGGGCCAAACTTGTTGATCAAATCCAATTTCCATCACTGCACAATAGAGGACGACTCCACTTTGGAAATCAAGGGAGCTAGAAGGTTACAGTGTGGCTCCAACTTAGGGAAAGTGACAAAGCACTAGTACCTAAGCCATATCATACAAAGGATTCACAGACACCTGGCTCAAATGCAAAACTTGGAGTTTTGCCTCGTTCGTTGAACCAACAACAAATTGGCACATATGTTGACGAATAAAGGGGCAAAGGAGTTGGTGGTCCAGGGGGATTTTGAATGGGAGGAGGTCCAATCAAGACAACTTAAGGATGAATTTTCCAACATAGTTGAGCTGGATTTGAAGGGATGTGATCATACATGGATGGACATCAATGAGCATGGTACGCACTTGGGGGGTTCAAACCCCAAGAAGTGTTTAAGGAAAATTAGGAATTGGATGGCACAAATGACTGATAACCAACACAAGGGACAATTGTTACAGAAAAGTGGATTTTAATAAATGTCCAAAAATATAGTACGTGGATATTAAAGGTTGGTAAGGTGGCAACAAAGGAGGGTACACTCATGAGTACAAAATTCCCTCTTCCCAAGAATAATAGTGATTTTAAATTAAAGATAAAATGCTCTCAGTTATTTCCCATGTCAAATCATGTGATAACCCCTATATGGCCATTTTCACCCCGCAAGGACCAGCTCCTACAAAAAAATTTCCCTGTTTAGGTTCTCCTCTCCTTTCTCTTACATAAGTTTTTCATGAATTTCCCACACGATTTTAGTGTATTTGTGAGAAAATACTTTCCCATACAAAATTTTAGCGTATTTGTAGGAAACTTTCCCAGCACAAAATAATCATCGAAGGAGAAGTCTAATCGTCTTACAACTTGGATTTTCTTTGACCGTCATTACCAAAAGAACTCTACTATATAATTTTTTATCGAATTTTTTCATTCTATTATATGATCTTTTGAATTAATCATAAAAAGAAAGTTTAAATTTTATACAATTGGATGTTTATATGATTTCATCATGTTATGTTTGGATATTTATATGATTTCAGTATGTTATGTTTGGATGTTCAATCTTTGATAGAAAAGTCTAATTATTTTATTTTCTCGAGGGAAACGTTTTTTCTTGAAAAATTAGGCTATAGATGCCATAATAACTTGGTCTTTTTTTTATAGTATCTCTTTAATATAGATGAACATTAATTATTATTTTAATGAATAGTTAAGTATTTTATGAATAGTATAAGTATTTTTAATAATTTATAAGTTAATTTTATTATTTTTTTTTTGTAATTATTAATATTAAACTTATAAGTACATTTGAAGCAAAAATCAAATTAACTGCTTATTAATTTTCAAATTTTATTGCTTATGTGATTCATGATATAATGCTCAAATTTTACAGAGAATCACATAGAGACAAAGAGTTGAAGCGTTCGACCTAGATCTAGGTTCGAAACGCATCAACCCTTTATTCTCTATGAATTATTAATCTAATTAACAAAATATTTTAAAGTTAATTAAGAAAAACAAAAAATTAAAATATAATATATAATATTTGGAATTCTTTATATAAATTTAATGTTTTTATGAAAAAATAAAAATCATTATTAGGTATAGGGTGGAAGAACTAGCATTTATGAGGAGTAGCTCAGCACTATTAATATTTCCATATTCTTTTGATTGTTTCAATTAATTTATAATTGTTTTATTTCACCTTGAAATTTACCACAATTATGACTTAATATATTGCATAATAATAACTAATTTTTTATATATATCCCATTATTAGACGGACATTTAAGATAAAATAAATTAGAAAGCTGAATAAAAAATTGATCTAATTCAACATTCTAACTTATCTAACGACATAAAACTTGAAAAAAAAACAATATTGTTGTTGCAATTGGTCTTGATTTTCAATTGAACATATTCCAATGAATCAAATTTTAATATTATCTAATTTTCTATCAGTTCAATAATATTAAAAAACAACAAAACACATATATACACAGAAATCATAACTATAAGTAAAGGAAAATAAATATTTAACCTTTAATAACAAAAAAAATAGTATTTAAAAAATGAACGAGGCCTTCTACTCTTAAATTGAAGTTTGGAGTGTTGTGTTACACGACCCTCACAATTACGATTCTTCGGTGGAAAGAATTTGAATAAAGCTTCAATGGGATCATGTTTTCTTCTTACAAACTAGGGAAAATTTTCTTCCCAATATGTAATTGGAGGCCTTCCTCCAGAGTGGAATTCAACCATATGTAATTGAAGGCCTTCCTCCAGAGTGGAATTCACAGTTGTAGGGATTTATTTAAAATCGTTCCAAATGTCATGAAACTCTGATGCATTAACTCCAAATCCTTCTTGCCGCAACTGTTCAAAACCATTTTGATATACTGGATTTTCATTCAACGACCAAATATAATCTTTCCATAGAGATTCATAGAAAACTACGGGAGTCTCAACAGAACCATACACGGGATCCGAATACATATTAGCTTTTGAATACCCATAAAAAAATTTCAAGGAGATGCCAAGTTCGCCAACATTATTGTCAACGAAGAAACGTAACATGTCAATTTCCTTCTGAATGCATGTCTCCTAGTGTGTCAGAAACCGAGATTGCTTCAGAATAACTGTCTATTAATTCATCGTGTTTCATTGAACCCAACTCAATACAACCCTTCACATCAACAACAACAGCTCGCCCGATCAATCCGCCTTCATCTTCAGAAAATTTCACAACTTCTTTCAACCTCTCGTCCTTGAGCTGAATCATAGCATGCGGTTCTTCAGGAGTAGCATCCATATTATTGATCTTCTCTGGCAATGCCATGGGATAACTATCATGCAACAACCGTCTACCTTTTATTATTTTCGCATCATTCGAACACTCATGTCTTGCTCGCTTCTTATGACAAATTTGTGAAGGGAAACCCTTATTTCCAAGAATCCTCCTCTTGTCCTGCACAACTTGCTCTTTTTCACGCCACTGCTTCTCTTCCCATTCATTATGCTTAAAAACCTTCTTAGTGAATGCTAGGTGTTAGGAAGCTGTAGAAGCCTCCACCACCAAAATGGCCTTCGATAGAATGAACAAAACAACTGCTGAAATATGGGGGTCATATTTAAGAGGACCTTTCAACAGATATCATATAAGAGCCGGAATATAATTAAACGATGTGGAATATATATGTAAGAAGTCGGATTTTATTAATATCAGGAAATTTTACAGAGACAGACTCATACTTAGTCTTTCCTTCTCAGATTGGCTGCTGCAACATTTAAGAGATATGTCTTACCTAAAACTTAAGAGATATGTAGGCTATCTGGCATACAAGCAGACTGAGACCATAAAGCAGACTCATATACAGATCAGTAGACTTTCTATATGATTCGCCCACTTTAGGTTCACACCATCGTCAAGCACTGATACGCAGGCTTCTCAAATCACCTAAGGGCTTGAGCTCATGTTGCAAGCAGATCACACTAAATGTCCGCAGATGCAAAGCAGGAGAGATACTCAACGCAAACTCACAAAGACTCAGACTTACTCCAAGGAACTCCTGAATTTGAATGAGTCTTACCTCACAGTTCATCTTTTTATAGAACTCGAGGGGAACAAAGATCCGTGAAGAATTTACATGTGGACCTCACAAGTCATCAGTAAGGATTAGTTCTCTTCTACAGAAAACGGGATACTAATCTTATCAAATCTAAAGTGTGTACAAACTAGATTCGAGCATGAGCGGACAACTCATGTTATCTCGTCCCTTCTCCTTATCGGATAGCCAGTGGCATGTGGGGACCAAATCTAGGACACGAACACGCAATTAAAAGACATAAAGTAGAGATATGCAAATCTCATTATTGTACATAAATTTTACACAGTGGAGGTTCAAGGACAAGTGAACCCATGAAAGCTTGTCCAACACCAAAGTCGGTTGGAAAGACGACACAATTACAGTACGTAATGTCTAATCTGCGGGTGAGAATAATGCTGATATCGGAATCTTTCGATCAGGTGATTTGAAAAGTACTAGACCCTGACTTCTTTTACGGATTCCCAAACTTGTGATGGATGGTTGTATGGCAGTTCAAGAAAGCAGATGTCCTCAAAAGGATTTGATTCTGGATTTATTTGACCATGGAAATCTTCATAATTGGTATTGGCAGTGACTATCCTTGCTTTGTAATGGTTCATGATGAACCATCGGATGTGGCCGCACCTTCTGACTCCATTCAAGAAATGGATATCTTCAATATCAACAATATTTTCCACGGTCTTGTATAGGATTCCATTTTGATGAGCTCTTGGTTCACTAAATCCATGGATTTTGAGCAAGTGGAGGGAATATGGCTTAATTATCAAAGCATATAACCCATAGATTTTCCACCAATCATGAAACCATTCCGGAATAGGGTCTTCCTGTTCCATCCTTTCCACTGTCCATCCTTCGTACATAAATGTGAACTGCAAAGAATAAAACAAGTTAGAGGAATAGTTTTGCAAGTTCATACCTGAATAGAAGGCTTCCCTTTGTCGATCTTCATCAAAATCATTCTTGTGGAGATGATTGTTGAATTTTTTGAACACAATATGGCAGCGGTCTATGCGATCATCATCATCTTCACCTCTATCCAGAATAACCTATATGCACCAGATAACACAGAGCTTCTTCATTCATCTCATCTTGCATCGTCTATGTCCAAAGATAGGGGATTCCCAATCTATATCTTATTTCTTTTACAGGAACCAGTTCATGTCATGATCTAATAAATGAGAATCTAGATCACAACTGATTCAACCCGTAGGAGTCTCTATCTGGACTGAATTTTCATTTCTTCTTATGAAATTACATGATAAAGCAAGAATAGAGTGTTCTGATAAGAATTCTCTGCTTAACATATCTGCAAAACTATTTTTATCTCCTGGAATAAATTCAATGTCTAAGGTGTATTGGCTTAAATTCATTACCCATTTAACCATGGCAGCATCTTCGAACTCACATTTTTGGATTGCGTATTTTAAAGCCTGACAATCTGTTCTTACTGTGAACTTTGTATAAATAACGGAGTCTTTGAACTTTGCAATACCAAGACAGATTGCTCTTAATTATTTCTTTAAACTGGACCAGTTTAACTGATTTTTGGCCCACAAACCTGATGCATATTGGAAAATTTCAAGCTCTTTCTTAGCTTTAGGGTTCTTCTGACATAGAACTACTCCCCAACCTGCTTGACTTGCATCACTCATGATAACCTTTTCCCAATCTTCTCTGATGGGAGACAGAGGCTGAATGTTTCTGACTCTGCCTTTTATTCTTTTGACTACTTGTGTGCAGTCATCATTCTAGGGTATTGGTACTTTCTGGAGTCTCTTCTTTAATAATTTTCTATCTTGGGCATAATACTTCAAGAATTTAGAAATGTAGTTTAAACTCCCAAGAAATCTCTGAAACTGATTTTTATCAGTTATCTCATTTGGAAAATGATCAACAAAATTTAAACTTATCTGGATAACACTATATGAACCATATTGAATATTATATCCCAAGAAGTCAATCATGGTTTTGAAGAGTTTCATTTTTGAAGCAGACAGAACAATTCCCATCTCTTTAACTCTTCGCAAGAAAATCTTCAAATGTTTAATATGATCTGGAATATTATCAGAATGAATTAACAGATCATCAATATATTTTTTCAGAAAATCATCCATACCTTCAAACGTTTCATCGATGATTCTCTGAAATTCTGAGGGTGCATTTATTAAGCCGAAAGGCATGATGTTCCATTCATAATGGCCCTCAGGAACTGAAAAAGTTGTCTTCCATTTATCAACTTCTTTTATGCCAACCTGCCAAAATCTTGATTTGAGATTAAACTTTGAAAATATTTTAGATTTGAATATTTTAGCAAGTATGATTGATGGCTTTGGCAAAGGATAGGTATCATAATCAAGAATGCTATTTAGAGGCTTATAGTTGACAACCAATCTAGGTTTGCCTCTGGCTTGTTCAAAGTGCTTATTGACATAGAGAGCAAAGCAAGCAATGGGACTCTTGCTTTTCCTTATCAGTCATTTCTTTAAGAGATCCCCGATCTCTTCCTTGCACATATTTATTTATTACACATCATTCTCTGACTTCTTCACATATCTAATGCTAATGATGAACCATGGAGGATGGTTCAAAACGTTGATACATAAATGCGATGAATCCCGAAGACATAACCACACAAAATGCAAATCTCAGAAATCTAAAATCTATTAATTTCACTACATCTGCGAACAATGTGATAGGGAACGTTCCCTCTTACATGTGTTTTCTTCCAAATTTACAGTACATTGACATAAAAATGAACAAATTGACGGGTCCAATCCGGCCCTACTTGGGCAACATATATTCTTTAGTGTACGTAAATTTGAGGCTTAATAACCTTCACAGATGTGTTCCTTGTGAACTGGGGATGCTAAATCTAGTCAGACGAATAGATCTGTTTGACTCAAAAGCTTGGGGATTTTAGATCTTCGGGGACATAATCTATCTGGAAGAATCTCGACCTATTTTACTTGTCTCTAGTTAATATTTCTAAATCTTTATGAGAATTAGTTATCAGGTGATATTCCTAGAAATCCCAGAAAATGTGCGAACTTAATCTAACTAGATATATCATATAATAGGTTGAGTGGGCACATACCTCTAGAGGTTGCAGGTCTTCCAAATTTAGATTTCTTATTCAACCTTTCAAACAACTTATTACAGGGCCATCTACCTTTCACATTAAACAAGATGATTATGGTTCAATATATAGATTTTTCTACTAATCTATTAACTTGTTACATTACAAGCTCACTTGGAGGCTTCATAGCACTGGAATACTTGAATCTCTCATTCAACGCACTTGAAGGTCAAATTCCAGTTTCACTTGGTGGGCTTCAAAATATTCACGACATGGATTTGTCATCTAACAATTTCACTGGTGGAATACCCATGTCATTTGGAAAGATAAAAATGCTCCAACAGTTGAATTGATCTAATAACAAGCTATCCTGGGAGGTCCCTAAAGGTGGAGTTTTTAAAAGTATTGATGCCACAATGTTTATAGGAAACATCCATCCATGTGGAAGTTGGGTAAGTTTTCCACCGTCCTTTTCTAGCAAAAATAAAAGTCGTTCTTATTGAAAAGAATTGTCATACCCATTGCAGGAGTTACAATGCTTGTTGTATTGTGTTTGTCTTTTGGAATCTTATGGAGATGACTTAGGATATTGATCTGTTGTTGAATGTTAGATTTGTTGTGCTAATTTCAACTTCAGAATTAAAAACAATTGCTTATCATTCACTTCATGTGCATAGGTTTCCTTTATGGTGTTTGTGAATGTAACAGGTAAATTTGTCAAGTTTTATGTCAAATTCATGAGCAAAATAACATGAAAGTAAAGTTTTGAACAACAGCAAACAAATGTACAACAAACCATCAAAATGACCACTTAACATGGTGTTTTGATGAAGGAGTTCATCCCTCCTGGGCTACATCTCTTTAGTCCAACTTCCATGGCTTGGGCCTCTATATTAGCTCAAAATGGAAAAAGCGTTGTTCACAATGCTCTAATTCTCTCGAAACCTACTTCAATGTGCTCAAAACATCAAAATCATGTAAGAGTTACTTTTCCTGATACCAATTTAGTCGAAAATTGCAAACGTTATGGCCAAAACAGTTTCTCCTAGGAAATCTCCACTAGAACTAGAGAAACTCCAATTAACTCCGCTAAAGCTGGAGTTAGCGCCAAATTTAGGGGATCACCAAATATACCACCAACTTAATCCCGCATTAATCAAATGATAATCACAATTTAATTAGTTGTTAATCCCACTTAGCGCTAATCGTGTGCGGTTATGGATAACACTAGCCGTCAGTTTTCATGGTGTGGTCACATGGGAGGGGGTTGGCCCTCTCCTCCCCCCAACCCACCATGGTTAACATAATAAATACAAATTGCAACCATGGTCTATTAAGATTTAATGGTGTGGTTTAGTGGTAATTTGTTTGGCTTGTGCATTACAAGTCACGGGTTCGACTCCCCGGCCTGCCATAAAATTTTGCTACAATGCGTTGATGATGTCTGACCTTTGGGGAGGGACACGTGGTGGCCTCTAGGCTTGCCACATGTCTCCTCCTCATTGGTCCTTCTCCAACCAATAAAATGAAGCCAACTCACCACATTATAGACCAACCAAATTGTGCCACTTAGTGAGACCCCATTAGCCATTGACCAACCCTTTGACCTACCCAGTCACCTGCTACATCAGCAATACGGACCACTGACTATGCAGTGACTCTACTTGTTTTTTGCAAAATTCTTCTATTTGGCAAAGCGGGCAAAACGTAGTAACTTCCTCATACAAGCTCAATTTTGAGTGAAACGAGTTGTGTTGGGATCGTATCACTCAGATGGACGCGGTTGTTTAGGTTTTGAGTAATTCTGAGAACTTTTATTTTTGAGTTAAATATTGATCACCTAATCATTCCTCCCCACTGGAAGCCTTTTGGAACCCAAAAGATACTATCAATTGTTTAGTATGTGGGGGTACAACTCCCTCACCTTCTCAATCTACATCCATTTGGCCTTAGAAGGATTTTGTCCTTTGAGTCCCACTCGAAGGTATTCGACATTCTTTGTCTTTAAAGTTCTGGTTCTTCTGTCAAGCATGAGATCTTTCTGTAGTTCATCAAGATATTCTGGCAAGAAATCATCTATTGATGGCAGTTGAACATGTTCTCCTTGATCATCAATCAAAGGAGGCTCAAGCAATCTAAAATTCTCAACATTAACAACAGAGTATATTTGCATATAAGGAGGAAAATCTAGCTTAAATGCATTGTTACCAATATTTTCCAGAGTTTTAAAAGGACCATAATGGATTGACTTCAGCTTTTTACCTTCCCCTTGAAGTCTCTCTTTGCCAATATATAACCAAACTTCGTCACCAACTTGAAATAATGATCGACACAATGTTTTTCATGCCTTGCCTTGTAGCTGCTTTGACTCCTTTCAAGTTGTTCTTGCAATGTGTGATGTATCAACTAAATTTTCTCAATGAACTTCCTTTCCATATTGATGTCACTATGACCATCGATGGCAAAACCTTTCTCAAAGATGAAGTGCAATGGCACTCTTGGCAAGTACCTAAAACATGCCTCAAATGGTGATGTGTTTGTGGAAGAATACTTTGCCCTGTTGTATGTATGTTGTATGTAAAGAAATTGTTCATCCCACAACTTGGGATGTTTGCTGCAATATCCTCTAAGAAGATGAATGACTGTCCTATTGACGACCTCGGTTTGTCCATCTGTTTGCAGATGAAAGGGTGTAATCTTCTTCAATTTAGTGTCCATCATGTCCCACAAATTTGACCAAAAATTCCCAACAATTCGAGAATCTCGATCACTTACAATGGTAGTAGGAAGACCAAAATGAACCCCAATATTTTGAAATAAAAGATGAGATTTTTATTCATCTATACTTTTCTTTTTACATGGTGTTAGAATACACATCTTGCTAAACCTGTCTACAACTACATATAAGTAATCATGGCATTTCTTTGACAATGGAAGACCTCCTACAAAATCCATTGAGATACTCTCCCATGGACGTGAAGGTACCAGAAGTGGAGTGTACACTCCTAGTTTCCTATGGCTAGGCTTAATTATCTCACCCAAAGAACATCCTTTAATGAAATGAGATACATTATCAAACATGTGTGGCCAATAACAATACCTTTGGAGATTCGCTACTGTGTTACCTACACCAAAGTGTCCAACAATCAATGAAGTGTGTGCCTCTCTTATGATATTGTTTCTTTCTCCATGTGGAATACATAACTTTCCCAAGTGATACAACAAACTATTATTTACATGGTAATCTAAATCTTCAATTTGGTTTCCTTGCCTCAAGCTTGAATACACATCTTGAAAGTCATTATCATATGCATATTGCTCAATGTAACATTCATGTAAAATAGAATTGTGCTTGAATATAATAGATGAATTTACAATAGGCCTAGAAAGCATATCAGCTACCTTATTGTAGATTCCCTTTCTGTATTTGATAACCAAATGAAAATGTTGTAGAAAACCCATCCATTTGAAGTGTCACGATTGCTTCAATTTTGACTATGACTGTAAGTACTACAATGGTTGATGGCCGGTATGGATAATGGTTTCCTTCCCCATCAAGTAGTGTTACCATTTTTTAACACTTTTTACCAATGCGTAAAGTTCTTTCTCATAAGTGGGATAGTTAGTCATAGCACCATTAAAAATCTCAGAATGAAATGAAATGGGCTTACCACGTTGCATAAGAACTACCCCCATGGTGTAATCACTAGCATCTGTTTGAATCTCATATGGATGTCTAAGATCTGGAAGAGCCAATACCAATTTTGAACTGATCTTTTATTTTAAAGAGTCAAATGCTTTATGTTGTACATCTCCCCAATGTAAGACTTTCTTAACACTAGTCAATGCATGTAGTGGAGCTGCAATGGAAGAAAAATTAGCAATAAATTTCCTCCAATATTGTGTTGCCCCAAGAAATCTTCTTACCTTTAAAACTATATTGGGTTTCGGCCAATTCACAATGACCTCAACCTTAGAGGGGTCTATCTTCATCTCATCTCCTCCAACAATGTGTCCCAAATACACTAAATAAGTCTTACCAAATTCACACTTTGACATCTTTAAAAATAATTGTTCTTTTCTCAATACATTAAGTACTTTGTTTGCATGACATGTTCATCTCTAGATTTGTTGAATATGAGAATATCATCTACGTAAAAAATGACAAAATCATCTAGAAATGGTCTCAATTCATCATTCATAACTCTCATGAAAGTAGCTGGAGCATTTGTAAGACCGAAAGACATAACAAGCCACTCAAAAAATCCTTGTTTAGTTTTAAATGTGGTTTTCCAAATTTCCTCTTCAGCTATTCTAACTTGATGATAACCACTTCATAAGTCTAACTTAGTGAAATAGTTTTCATACCTCAATTGATCAAGAAAATAATCAATTATTGGGAGTGGATAACAATTCTTTACCATTATTTTATTCAGTGCACGGAAATCCACACACATGCACCAAGTCTCATACTTCTTTGGCACCAAAATAATTGGTGAACCACATGGCAAAGTAGATGGGCATATGATACCTTTTTTCAGAAATTCTTGAATTTTCATTATGATTTCCATGCTCTCCATCTTTCACATGCGATACATGCCAATGTTTGGAAGCGGAGCATTCTGCTGCAGCTGTATCTCATGCTGAATTCCCCTCTTGGGAGGTAACCCCTTTGGTTCCTGAAGCATCTCGCCATGCTTAATTACCACATAAAACAAATTATATTTTAACTTATCATCACAACCTTAAAAATATTTATAATCTATATCATTCTTTTTCTTGATCATGAGAAGCACAAAATTTTTACTTGCATTTACTAGTCCCTTCATCTACCTTGCATTAACCAAAGAAATGATCAAGTTTTTGTGATTGGCTCTCACAATATACTCCACCCAATCCTTGAGAAATAGATATTTGTTCTCATGGTGATATAATACTTCTTTCCTATCATACAAATATGGTCTTCCCAAAATGATTCCTGAGATATCAAGTGGAACTACATCTAACTCAACTTCATCAATGAATTTTTTAGTAATTGCAAACCTGAATAAGCATTTCCTTATAACCTGTAAATTTGCATTATTGACTATCCAACCCAAGGGATATGGCTTATGATGAGGTATAGTTTCAAGGTTAATATTTTTTACCAAGTATTCTAAAATTAAGTTTGATTGTGACCCACTATAAAATAATGCATCAATATTTTTATGATTTGAAATTACCCTTACATGGAACAACTCTATCCTTGATTCTTCATTCGGAGTGTTATTGTGACTATGTGAGGAACTAGTGCTTGCTATAGCTTCTTTCCCCTTTGTGACCATGGCTGAAATCTTGGTCTCATCACCAGAATCAAATTCAAGATCATGTTGTGTAGTAGCGATTGTCTTTTGTTTCCCCTTATTGTTTGGTTTCTCAGGCCTTAGTTCGGGATGTAGTTTCCAATAGTGGGTGTCATAATACCCCACTTTGGAACAATGTTGGCATATAGTTTTCTCCCCTTATTTCTTTACACTTTCATTCTTCTTTTCTTTCCTTTCCATTTCCACCCTTCTCTTTCTCCTTACCCTTGAATGGATTTTTCTTACTACCCTCTTCCTAAATATTCTTTCCTCTTACTTCAAGGTGCGTGGCTTGCACACATACCTCATCTAAATTTCTTGGATTGAACATAAAGATAGTGTGTTTTAATTAGGAATGTAAACCCACAATATATTTCAAGAGAGTATTTTGGGAATTCAAGTTTACTCCTAACAACAAAGCCCTTTTCCTAAACTCCCAGGTATAGTCTTGAACTCTTTGGCCCTTGAGTTTGCTAAAATTTTTCCAACTCATAATGGTTGTTTTCATGTAGGCTAGAGGATAAAATTGTATTTTAATTGAAGAAACAAATTCAACCCAAGAAATGGATATCTTACCATGAATTCACATTTCCTCTTGAGTCTTTTCTTCCCACCAAACTAGTGCTGCTCCTTCTAGCCTTAATGAAGCCAACTAGATCTTTATATCATTGTTGTAGTGGTTACAACCACCCTCCAAAAATTTTCCTTAGCTTCATTTTGGAGCCTCCCTACCAACTATCCTAGCATCATGTCTTGCACAGTGAAGTACACAGGCTTCATTGGTTTTTTTTAGCAGCATTCTAGCCTATGCATGATAGTTTGCTTCAGTCCCCTCATAGGCTACCACTCACTCGAGTAAATGTAAAAGAGTATGATTCTACAGAACATCATTAGCTTCTTCCAATATCTCCTAAAGATAAGTATAAGTTAAAATGGTGGAACCATGTTTTAGATTCATTTATCAAAACCCATGCTTTAGGTATCCCCTTTGATTCTTCAAACGTCCTTGTTAAATTCAACTTACTAGATTTTGATATAACAAAGTAGTAAAAAAAACAAGGTTTTATATATGCACATATTGGGGTTAAAAAAATCAGCCATGGCCCGCTGATTTTCCCATATATCCTTGTATCATCCATGTTCTATGTCACTGATACACACCATAATAAGTACTCATTCTCTCTTGATGACTCTTATACACATAACCTATTAAAGGCTCACATATTCGTTGTTGGTTTTTATATGTCAACAAATTCTCGAATCATGCAATTAAAGAATATGGTGATATTTTTCTTTGGCAATGACACCCTACCAATCCTACAAAAGTTAGTTAAAACTACCTCTCATATTTATCGCTTAGTATAGAAAGATAAATCAAAACAAGTTGTTGATGGTGCTAGACTTGCCAATAAAGGGGATCTCCCCAGTATGAAGTCCCAACTAGACCTCACATTGTTCGGTGTAGGAGTCCCATCTAGTACGATGGTTCGGTTTTCATTATCTTAGAGATTTTCCTTAGCTCTTGTTGTTCAACACATGAGATTGTTATGCTTGTATCTTCAAAAAGTGAGGTGAGTATGCCTGGTGAGTGCATAATGTAACTTGTGTCCGGGTTCTCTTAATGTGAAGGGAGAGAGTAAGTGAGCCTCTAGGTGAGAGGTAGTAGTACCACCCAGGGAGACGCACACGTGAACCAACAAGGGTTTGTCAAATATCTAGTGTAGTAGTCCACAGTGGATGCGGCAGTCGTTAAAACCAAAGTAAAGGGGATAACACGTACACCACCCAACGGAGTAGTCCACACGGATGTGACAGTCGTTATAAACAGAAAACAAAGATGGTCTGTCAAGTATCCCGCGAAGTAGTCCACAAGGATGTGACAACGGTGATAGAAATACAACACATCCTTAACAATATAAGTACTAAAATAACCAAAGTAGTTCAACTATCTTAGTACAAGTTAAGAAAACATGCATTACAAATGTTTAAAGAATAGTCTTACAAACATCTTTAAAAAAATCCAGAAAACCTGTTGGCTTTAATAGGCTTTTGAATTAAGAAAAAGTCCCAAGACACATATGTACACCATAAATCACTAGTCCCACTAGTGGAACATAGGAGCCACTCCTCGCTCCTTAAAGAATGGATTATAGACTCTCAAGGATATGTTGGAGGAGACAAGGTGAAAAGTCCTTGCTCACACAATGGGAGGGGTATATATAGCCAAGGGTGATGCTTGACCCTTGTGACTCATGGAATACCCTTGTGATTGTTCAACTTCCCATAACTTTTTAGCTGACATGACTCTTTGACTTCTTGTGTACGTCCATTGGACTTCACTTTATATTACATCTAGTTACAATGGATATGGTCCATAATGGTGATATGGCCAAGATAGCTCATGACATAACTCGACATGACACTGCTAACATATACTCGCTGACTGTGGTGTCCATGTCAAGTTATTGAGCTGTTGAGTGATGGATGTACTCTTGGTGTGCTTTTTCTTCTCCTCTGCATGCATAGTGTTGCAGGGTCTTTGATGGTCTTGGTCTCACTTGATGGTTCAATGCATGTGTTCATTGCGCTTGTTTCTTGATATGCTTGGTACGTTTTTCCAACTACAAGAAAGTATTCTAGTATGTGCACTCCTTCTTCATATCTCTCGTCATCTTTCCATGATCTATCAATGTACATTTTCTTGCTATTCACTCATGACGGGACGACATAAAATCCAAAGCCTCCTAGTCTAGCATGATGCATTATTCTCGTGTTCGGGGTGATAGGGAGGGAGGACAACTCACTTAGACAACATAGAGTGTATCTCAGGATGGAGGAATTCTAGGAGGATAGGCTGCAATGTTGGTAAAAACTGCACAGTGCCTACTGGGAGGCATAATTGCGTAGTGAAAGTCACCAGTGTCAGCTGCAAGGTGGGACCTTGAGGGGGGACACATCTGCATAGTTTTCAGAGGGAAGAGAGAGTGGGGTTGCAGAGGGACTGTTGGACATTTCTATGAAATTTATAGAGGGAAGATAGAACCGGGCTACAGAGGGACTTGTTGAACATGACCGCACAATTTATGGGAACAGTGCAGGACATGCAATAGGGGAACTACTAGACATGTTTGTACAATTTTTGAAGGCAATGCAGAGCAGGGAAACAAGGGTTAGCTGGGTAGTTCTGTGTAATTTTTTAGAACAGTGTAGATCAAGGCAACAGAGAACCATTTGGGCATGTCTCTGCAGTTTTGGATAATAATGCAGATCTAGGTCTTAGAGCAATGCAAAATTTTGGTAGGAAAGAAGGAGGCATGATGAATGTGCTTGAGAAATGCACAATTCATTTTGGTCATGGAGGCAGTCTTTACACAATTCTGGGAGGCAGATAGGCTACTCACCTCTGGGATTGCGCAGTGTAACTGAACTAGAGGAAAACATCAAGAATTTTGAAGTTATGGGCATCAAAGCAGGGTCATTGAGGGATGATACTGCACAGTACAGCTTAGTCAGGGTCTGGTGGAAGAGAGTTGTTCAATCGGTTAGATTTTCAGGAAAATGGCTAAGTGTCAAAATCAAGTGAACTTGTGTAGAATGGCATTGTGATCATACACTTAACATACTTGACGATGAGACACCATAGACCACCATGACAATAAGACAAAACATACCCTTGGTGAGATTGTCTTAAAGCTGAGAACGACAAACACGACACATGTGACAGGCGTTCGAACAACCGTGATGACACTTGCACGACAGTGCTTACAACTTTGTGTGTTAGTACATTGAGTTTTTACATAGCGAAGACAACCCAAACACATAAGGACGACCTTCAAACTCACTACAATAAGATCACAAGCATGACAAAACAATAAACATGCCAAAATACGATTGTCGGCTAAACAAGCAAAAGGGTGGTTAGAATTCACAAAATCTCATTGGGTGAGATCGACTGTCTACAACCATCAAAGGAAAAACCAGGGAAGGCTCTGAAATTGGGATGCAAGCCAAAATTTGGAGGGTGTTGCTGTTGCTAAAACACAAGTACAACAATTCACCTTTGACTAGACTGGAATTTCACATGCCACTGTATGGGAAAATGAATATTCCAATATGAAAGCCTAAATTATTTCCTATACATCCAAAAATATATAACCAATGCCATTGTCTACTATAAATAGTTCTTCGTCGTTAAAAAATTTAGATTTTTTTGTGTCCTAGAGGAACCCAACATACCACTTGACACATAACTACTAGTAAACCTCTGGGGTTATATGACCTATCCTCTTCTCCATAAATTAGGTCATAACTAGGGGTATTTGAACCTCAGATCTCTTATATTTCATAGATTTCACACTACTTATATAACCAATTGAGTTGTCTCCTAGGACTTTAAAACTTTATAAGTATATCCATCATCCAAATAAATATCCCATACTTGTACCAAATCTCCTATATCTTCTAGTTCCAAAGCCACAACAAAAAATACATCGACAAGCATATTGATCTCTAGAATTACAAGAAAAGATCAATAATATCCATGGTCGTAGATCTATAAGCTGTCTAGTTTTCCAACCCAATTAAATATGTTATCCCTTCCTATAGAAGGAACAAAAAAGATGAAGAAGTTCCCAAATGGAGAAGAATCTTATCTTCCTAATAGAAACCTACCTGCAGTCCCTTTCAAACAAATCTCAGAAGATTTGAAAACTAAAAAGGAATATCTTCTAGCTATATCTTCTACGATCATTGATATTGTATTAGATGGATGCAAGTCATGAACTTATCCAACATACTAGGAGTTTTAATTGGTCAAAATATAGATGATTTGCACCAAGATTTGCTAAAACTTAGAGAAATATCCGAAATTATTCAAAAAGAAAAAATAAAAGGATTGATAGGCAATGTAGATATATTGTCACATGTGTTAATGAACATTATTTCACTCGGGAAATCTATGGAAAAAGTAAATTCATGACTAGATTTGTTAGATGCATTACTAGTTAGGCTTGAAGATGTCAAAAACAGTGTTAAGAATCCAAAAAGAAATCTCATGGTTGTTTCAAAATACATATTTAAATATATTAAAACCAAACCTAAAATCAAAAGGAATAAGTCCATAAGCATGTTTTATTTTAAAGATAAGAGACTTGAATGGGACTTTTGAGAAGCACAAGATTTTCTCCAAAAGGTATCCTGTGAAGTCTCCAAGAAGAAGAAATAGAAACATCCTCTCCAGCCATAAAAAATACAATGGTATCTTCAAGTACTATATATTAAATAATAACCTGAAGATAACTCATTAGCCTCTAATGCTCAAATTCCTTTTATCTCAAAACACAAAGAAATTTACATCTATAGGAATCAATGGGACAAGAAAAATTATATCAGCAATGTCAGACCATTCATTCATCAACTTAAGGTGCCAATCTATGGAAGAAAGAAAAAATCATTACAACTGCTAGTAAATTTGGTAACAATAAAAAATGCAAAAGATATCACACTCACCCCGAGATATATGGTCACACACCTTGTCAATAGATTCAACATATTAGTAGTAAACTAGTGGAGATGGATTCCCCAAAAGGCCAAAGATGATATGATGAATGATCCTAACGAAAATGAAATAGCTATTCATGCATTGGTTGCACAATTCTATGGCATGGAAAGCCAAAAAAATTATGAGCACTTTGCATATCTATTTATGATATAAAGACTGTAATCTAGCCTATCATGATAAATATTTTTGTTATGTGTAAAAATTTATCGTAGAATTTGGGAAAATGTTTGATCCAAAATACATTAAGTACTACATTAGAAGTTTCTCAGGACCACTCCCTGATATAGTTGAAAAATGTTTTAAAGATAAAAACATCATATTAGAAGGCATGTCCCTTACAATTCCTCGCGAACATATTCAAATTTCTATTAAAGAGCATTTCCTTGCCAAAAGAGACAACAAATATTTTAAGAGGTTTGATAAAATGTTTACATCTTCTCGTTACAAATACGTTGGTACTATGCTAGAATGGCAATGTGGTGCATTTAGTCATGGTCATCAAACCCCTATAAATACCTTATTTCCTAAAGAAAGGGAATAATAAATAATATATATATTTTTTATATCAAGTTAGCCTTGAATATAAAAAAAAAGGAAGGAAGAAGCAAAAAAATATTTTCAAGAAATTCCTTATTTGAAGAAATTCCATCCACCATCCAAAATATCACTTTGTCTTAATTGCCATAGGCCTAGGCACTAGGAAAATCAATGTACAAAGAAAAAATCAAAGGCAAAGTTATTGTCTCTTTTTTTTTCAAAATGAAATTAAACTGTAATGGTGGGATTTGAATTCCTTCTCTCCCACTGAACATCCAAAATGGAATGTTATTTTCTTATACCCTTCTAAATTTTCTAATACAACTACTTTTGATTCTTCTTTTGAAGAGTTTAGTGACCATGAGTGTTAGGGTCCAAACCTAACCCCTTTATTTATGTAATAAGCCCAAGGGGCCCAGTTAGTGACATTATTAGTTAGTTGAGTCAATAAAACCCATAGTCGGTCATCCACATTAATAATAATTGCAAGTGGTGGACCCACATTATAGAAAAGAGACCAAAATTAGCTATAAATGGGCCATAGTTAATAAATAAAGTGGTTAACATGTATTATTCAAGGGACCACTAGTAGTTAGGGTATTGGATGTCATAAATCTATAAACAATCTTAGATAGAAAGGAAAGAATCATCAGGCCTTACTGTAATCGAACTCTATTTTTTTAGAGGTTGCCCCCTCGAAGAGGCAAGTGAACATTGTAATATTCTTCTTAATAATAAAATACCTTTGTAGCTTTTCTCAATTCATGTGATATTTCTATTTTTTTTGGCAATATTGTTTGTATTTCTAGAATTTCATTACTATCATAGGTTAAGTGAATAAAAAGTGGTATCAGAGCACTTTCTAGGGCCATATGTACCTCTAATTTTCACAAAAATATTTTTAGGCTAGAGACATGTTTCAACATCTTTAAACCACAGGATATGTCATTGAGTGCATAAAAATACAGATTTGGGGAGGCATGCACACAATGAATATAAGAGGTGGTCATGCTTGTTGGACTCCCTTGTAACCCTTGTGGGTACCCCTTCGAGTAGTTGCGTAATAGAAAAAACTATGCACGGAATGTACTTTCACGTACCCTTGGGTATATTAGAAGCCCCCCAGGGTAACATGAAACCTAACCTTAGATAAGTTGTTGGTCATCTTGCTACTATAGTACAATGAGAAAAACGATTGAGGATATTACTCAGATGTACAATAGGGTAGTTGGGTAGTATGACTAAGGGTATGGTATATCCTCCTTAGTTAGTGCCTTGAAATATTAGGTTGAGTGCTATTGTTGGACCCTATGTATATCATGATTTGTAGCACCTGACACTCCTTTGTGACCATAATTCCCTCATCTATTTAAAGATCGCCCCTACCTTTTTGTTTAGATCAGATTCAACAGTTGGGGTTCAGCCATTACTGTACAAATCATATCCAACAATTGGTGTTCTTCCGCCATAGTACATATTAGAGTCAATAGTTGGGCTTTTCACAACATAGATCATACTTTTTATGCGATGAGGGTTTCTTCCTCCATAGTCCAGATCAAATTGTCGTAGTTGTTATAGTCTAGGCTAGATTTTTACAAAATATTTGGCAGTTATTGATTTGAGACTTCTGCAATTTATATTTTGTGTGGTGTCATCTTCCGGAGCCATCGCATTCAAATTTTTGGATTGAAGTTTCGAACCATCCTCTGTGGTTCATCATCAAGATAGATCCATGAGTGACTAAGCCAGAACTCAATAGGGTCAATAAATAAAGGTGTGGGCTAGGATGGGAATGAATGACAACCGACAAGTTTTGACACAAGGAGAGTGAATCAACAGATAATGATTTTAGTTTAGTTTTTAATACCTAGTTTTCTTTAAAGATTATTAATAAAATTTTAATGTCTATTATTTAATGATTATAAATAGATTTCATTATTTTATTAATTAATTTTCATTATTTTTATTAATTATAAATCAAAATTGAGTTTAATGTTTAAATTAAAATTAATGTTTCGAATCAAATTAAATTAATTTTGTTGGAATTAAAATTGTAATTTGCAAAGTCTTTAATTTTTATTAACAATAATTAATAAGTACTAATTTGTTTAATTATATTAACAAATATTAAATAATTGACTATATAACTCATGGTTAAGGGTTCTTTGAATTATTTTAGTTTTAAATAACTATTATTTAATGAATAAATTTAGTTATTTTATTAATTAATTCTTCATCAGTTTTATTAATTATAATTCTTTTTGGTAAAATTAATTTATAATATTTTTTAAAAATTAAATTTTAATGTTTAAAATTAAATTTAATGTTTAGAATCAAATTAATTTTTTTGTTGAATTAAATTGAAAATAAAAAAAAAAATAATTAATAACTAATATGATTATAAACCTATTAGTTCATTATTAATTATTATATTATTATTTAAGATTAAAATTATAATTGAATGTAGTTTAAAAATCATAAAAATTTAAGATTAAAATTAAGAATGAATTTAGATTAAAAATCATAAAAATTTTTAACATATATTATTAAAAATTTTATGAAATTTTTTAGGGTTTGTGAATTTTTACACTATAAGGAAGACATTGAAAGAAACAAATTAAGCAATAATAGGGCAGGGATTAGCTAGGGGAAGGTGGAGTCAGAGGTTAGAGTGGGAATCCAATTATCACTTATTTTCCAACCATCATTACGGTTAAGGTTGTTAGGGTGTTTTCCTAGCTCTATAGCTTCTCGAAATTTCCTATTTTGATAATGCTCAATTTTGGTCATAAAACAAGAGTTCTCAATACAAATATGATGATTAGTTTTACTGGAGTGTTGAGCGAAAGCTGAGGTTTTGGAAAAATTATGTTTAATGTTGGCGGCATGCTCTTGGGTCCTTGTTAAGATTAATCGACCGATGTCACCAATGTAGGTTTTTCCACAAGAACAAGGAACCACATACACCCTTTTGTGGAATTTTGGATCAGTGGGATCTTTTACCGATTTTAGGCATCTGCTAATCATGTTCATAGGTTTAAAGGTCATTTTTATATTGTTCTTTTTTAAAATATGAGCAATCTTATCAGTGGTGCCCAATATGTAAGGGAGGTGAACCTTACCAACATAATCATCCATTGGTTGTTTGTTATGAGGAGCCTCTACCTTCTTGAAAGCTTTGATTCCTTGGTGTCTTCTATATCCATTCTTTTCAAAAACATCCATGAGATGGTTCTTCTCCTATTCAAAATGACCATGATCTAAAATGCAAACAACCCTAGTTGAAAGAGTGTTGAGAACTCCAAGTTTCTAAGCTAGATGATGGTTTGAGTTGGCATGAAGGTAATGTTATGTGTGGGTTTTCTTACGATAGACCTTGTGGGGTATGGAGCCATATTGGTTTCTTTTGATTAGGATGTCAAGAAAGGGAAGGCTACCATTTTCTTCTATTTCCATTGTAAACTTGATAGAATTAGATTCACTGTTAAGGTGTTTAAGTAAAATGTCTAATTTTTCTTTTCCATGAGGCCGAATTATATAAGTGTCATCGAAAAATATTTTCCAAATTTTAGGTTTTAATGAGGTGGATTCAATGGATTTAGTTTCAAAATCTTCCATAAACATATTGGAAATGATGGGAGATGGAGGTGATCCCATAGCTACATCGTAAGTCTATTCATAAATATCATCTTTAAAACTGCAAAAAGGTCGATTTCAAACAAATTTCTACTAATTTAGGAATGTCAGGATCAATGATTTTATGGACTACTTCCATGGCTTCATCTATGGGAATGTTAGTATAGAGATATTTTACATCAAAACTAACTAGGATGTCATTCTGGTCAAGTTTTATCTATTTGATCTCATTGATGAAGTGACTGGAATCTTTGACAAAGGAAATGGTGTTTCCACCATGGGTTTAAGTTTCTTATCAAGATATTTCGCTAGATGGTAAGTAGGATCTCTAATGGTGTTGACAATGGGTCTTGTGGGGACACCTTCTTTGTGTATTTTAGGGGTTCCACAGATCCTAGGAGTGTAGGGATTGGTTTCAATAAGATTTTTAATATTGTGTTGTTTGCTTGATTTTATCAAGTTATTTACATTCCTAGAGATCCTTTTTATGGGATTCCTTTTAAATTTAATATAAAGATGATATTGGTCAGGTGGTCCAACATCTTCTCGTTATAATCATTTGTGTTCATTATAATAGTCGTCCCACTTTTGTCAGCTTTCAAGACCACAATATTAGGGTTTTGGTTCAGGTTCTTGAGAACAAGATATTCTTGTTTGGTAATATTGCAGTATTAAACATTTTGGATTTTAGCCACCGTAATATTGATCAATTGGGAGTAAAAATACTTTCAAAGTAAAAAAAAGAAGGTTTGGGGCCATCACGAGACACTTGTAAGAGACCTAGCCTATAAGATTCAGGACAACAATCTAATTGAAATGGTACCATTCACCTATAACCACCCAATTTTTAAGTGGTCCCAAATTTTTCCCGATGCAGCTTCAAGCGACCCACATCACTAGACTCATGATCTTTCCCTCTTTCCAAACATACTACTCTTAAGTAAGCTCAAAATTTGATCGGGGGTAGTGTATATACGGTACCAAGACTCAATTTATGGTTGCAAAGAAGGTAGTGGAGAGATTAAAATCCCTCGAGAAAGAATTCAATGGCTTCCAAGCATCCATTGACAAAATCATAGAAGCATTAGCTTCCTTGCAAATGTCTCGCAAACCCATAAGGGAAGAACATATTGTTTTTGCACACATAGAAGGGGAATCCAACCATCACATTAATTTCCATGGAGGTCACCAATATTCAACCCACCAGACATCCAAGCTAGACATGTACAAATTTGATGGCTCTAACCCGTTAGTATGGGTGGTACAAATGGAACAATATTTTCTCCTTAATAATATCTAGAAAGATGAGACTAAACTACAAGGGGATCTGTGTGCTTGGACCAAGAGCGATGGTATCGGTAGTAGTGGCATTAGAAATGTTATCCAGGGAGACCAACTTGGTACATGTTCTCAAAATCCGTTTGTGAATGCTTTTTTAGAGAATCTCACTTTCTGGGTTGTCTCACTAAGATCAGGAAAATGGGTACAGTCTGAGACTACATTGCAGCCTTTTTACAATTGGCCATATGGACTAAAGGACTAGGAGATGCCTTTTACTTGGAATGTTTTGTCAATGGATTAAGGGAAGCCATCCAAGCCCGTGTTAGAATGAATCACCCAACTACTTGGTTGGAAGCATGTAACAAGGCCATAAAGGTGAAGTCACTTTAAATGGCCAATCCAATCATCCAAATTTTGTTGCATGGGTATGTTCCACCCCAGTTACGGGCCCCACCCAAATGCTTAAGGTTCAAAAAGTGTCTCCGACAAAAATGGTCAAAATAAGGAAACAATGATTCTACTACTATTGTGATGAAAAATACTCCGTGGGGCATAAAGGCAAGGAACAAAAATCCTATCAAATTGATGCTACTAAAAACAACTCCGTCGATGAAGCTCCATCCACTAAAGTGACTAAGGAGGAAGAGCATGAACCCCTAACTACACCAAAAACTGATGCTCTAGTTATGCTAGATGAGCAAGTTATCTCAGTCCATGCCCTGGCTATTAGTTTTTGTAGCATCGGATGTGTTCTAGCCATGAAATTTGGTGAGAGGCTAGAATACTCGACTTCTCCAAAACCCAAAAATTGTTTTTGGAAATTCCACCTAGAGGTGACTTAATTAGATTTTTTTTTTTAAATTTGTCTTAAGCCTAAACTTAGGAAAGTTGGTTAATTAATCATAATTAATTAAGTAATGGTGATAATTCTCTAGAAACCCACACGGATCGATCGAGAAATGATCAGAGATATCGATTAAGATTTAATTTTGGTCATTGGAGTCCCAGCAAGAAGTTATAATAAGGGATGGATGTGGTGATGGAGACACACTCGAGACATATGAGCAGTTCAATTTCCTTTGTAGATTGATTTCCAAAGAACAACAATAGTTTCTAGAGAGCCAGAGATTGAAGTAGAGACAGTGAGGGTCAGACACCGTGAGTCTAGAGGAAAGTTTTTCCAGATCTGAAGAGTCAACTGCTGGAGGGTCGAGTTTCCTTAGTGAGTTTGTGCAGAAGCTTCAAGAGGCAAAGTCGATTTGGTCAAACAGAGGGTCTATTTAGTTGCTTGAGTCTGTGAATATTTTTAGAAGTTACCAACAAGTCATTATCAGAGACTAGATTGGGTAGATAGCTTGATCAATTGTAGTTCCAGGAAGAGCATTCTAGTGCCTACACAAATTTGACACAGGAGTTTCGTGGAGTGCATTCAGAGCCAGTTTCAGAGCTGGATCAATGTCGGGTGAGAAAAAATTTGTCTCGCTAATTTTGTGGCCAGTTTTTCCTATAGTGGATTGCTATTTCGTGCATCCAGATTGTACTCAGAATTTCACTGCTACATAGTAATAAAATCCTCATCTGCTGCATTAGTTTTCCCAAGTTGGGTTTTTCCAGGGACTTTTTTCCAAAAATAACAGTGTCATTTTTATTGAATGTGTGCCAGTATTTTCTCAGTTTCCAATGTTATTTATTTCCACAATTTTATTTGTGAAGGTTGAAGTGTAATTAATTTGATATTTGGCATAGAAAATAAATAGTTAAATTAATTAACAATTAGAAGAATTAATTCCAGTTGTTGAAATAGGATTTCTGTTTTGAAATTTTCACATGGCATCAGAGCGTGAGTGATCATCGAGGAAGCTCAGAAGCAGAGGAAAGAATTTCGCTTCTCAGAAGGAGCAGCAGGCCAAAATTCCTAAAGACAACGCAGTGTATTGCTAGGTAGGCCGAGTTTCTTGGGGAAGTTCGATTTTTCAGTGCTGAGTGAGAGAAAAAATTGACTTTCCAAATTAGTGATTCCTCTTGAAAATGCAGCAAGAAAATCTCAGTTTGACTTTTCCTTGGTTAAACTAGAGAAAATTTGAATTTCTATTTTAGTAGAAATATTGGAAGTAGTTAATTGAGGTGAAATGGAACTTGCCACTCAGTTGACTTAGTTAGCTTGATTTGGGAATATTGATTTTAGTTAAGTATGATTGATTTCTAATTTGTAGCAATATATTTTAGTTAATTTGATTTATTGTGAGTTAAAGTAGTTCTAACTGTCAGAAGAACTAGTGGAGGTCAAGTTGTGGAAGTGGAACTTCAACCACACTCATTGATCAACTAGTTGACTGATCAATCAACCTAAAATAATTTTTGCATGCAGAAAATTTGAGTTACCTAGTTGATATGGATATTCCAAGGCAATGTAATATTAGTTGTAGCATATTCCAATGTGTACAGGTGATGCATGTATTCAGAGGAAGGACCTAGAGGATATTCATAATTCAATAGTGGGGAATTCCTAAATAATAGGGGCTAATTTCCTCAAGAAACAATGCAAGGAAATAACGACTTGGAGGGCTTGAAAATTGGCTGAGTGTTGGCCAGAGTCAGTCAGTCCAACAAAGGTATAGAATATAACTTGCAGGTTGTGCTCAGGCTTGAGCAAGCAAATGTACTGATCTCTATTCTCTTATTTATGCAATACATATAGGAAGGGGTTTTGAGCATTTGATTTCCACTAGATAAATATTTGTTCATGTGTGATGCTTCCTTTTGCATGTCCATGATTTGTGTTCTAGATGGTGAATTAACTTCCACAAATCAATAGAGTAGCTTTGAGTCTTGGGATTTAATAAATTTCATGAGAAATTTCAAATCTACACATTAATTTCTACATGGTATCGGAGCTGGAGTCATAGTAGAGTAGATATTTTGAAGTTATCATTGTAGGAGGTTCAAATTTGAAGATCTGTGTAGTAGGATTTCTTCAGATCTAAGAAGATGGTTTTCAATCGACTAAATCTAGAGTATTCCTTGGAAGGCACCTCAAATTTTATTGCATGGAAGGACTGCATGGAGGCAGCATTGGATGACATTGTGTTGTTAGAATAAATCATGACAATTGTTGCAAAACCTCAAGCATTTGATGCCCAGAACCTTATTCAATGGAAGAAAGATGTGACCAAGGTGAGGAGAATCATATTGGATGGAATACGGGATCATATTGTCTCAAATCTCCATGGAAAAGAAACTCCATTCGCGATGTGGAAAACATTGACATAATTGTTCAAGAATAGTAGTGACCACAGGAATCTCGCACTCAAGGACAAACTTCAAAGTATCAAGATGCAGAAGAATGACACAATTCTGTAGTATATGAGCAAGTTTACACAATTTCATGATGAACTTGGTTGGGTTTTTGTTAATGTCCTTGAAGAATACTTGGTAGCTCTAGCCCTTTTGGGCCTTCCCAAGGGTTGGCATGGCTACCACGATTTAGTGAATGGGAGGGAGAAACTACCGAGTTGGGAGCACTTATGGTTTGACCTGGTATAAGAGGAAATAAGGTGGAATACTAGAGATGAGATATCATCCAAGGGAGAGGATGAGGAGAACTATGTCTTGGATGGAAAGGCAAAGAAGGGGAAAGATAAGAAATCTTAATCCAATGCAAAATATAATCAAGAGGGCAAGAAGAAACACTTGTTTAGAATTAAGTGTCGTCACTGTCATAAATTCAGGCACTATGCCACAAAGTGTCTACATAAGAAGAAAAGCAAGAAGACCTATGGAGGAGTGGCAGGTGAAGATTTGACTTCATAGTTTGAGATTGATTTTACTCTCATCGCATGCATGGCTATAACAATGATGGGAACATTGTGGTACCTGGACAACAGTGCCTCATTCCATATGATGAGGAATAACTATTTTTTCAGTGATTTGGAGGAGAAATATATCCATATGCACATCGAGATGGGATATGATGGAAGGTACAATGCGAACGGGATTGGTACAATCACCTTTCAAAGGGAGTCAGGCTCCCCTCTTAGACTCAAGGATGTGATATTTGTTCCGGGTCTAAAGAAGAATCTTGTCTCCATTGCAATTTTGGAAGAGCATGGTTATGATGTGATCTTCAGCAAAGGAAAGACATTCTCGAGACACATAGCGATGGGAAAATTGAAGTAGATCGGGGTTCATTTGAAGAACCTTTACAAGCTAGATGTGGAGGATTGTGCTACATTGACCACAAAGGAAGAGAAAGTGTAGAGTCACAATGTCGGTGAACTTTGGCATAAAACACTTCACCATTTCCATCATGGCTCTTTGAGGATCATGCAACAGATAACCACAAGCCTCCCCAAAGGAGCACTAGAGAAACATAGTACATGCAAAGGGTGTGCCTTCGGGAAGTACACAAAATCCACTTTCGATGATTGGGACAACAGAGCACATGGAGTCCTTGAAAGGATCGACTCTGATGTTTGTGGACATTTCTTGACAGTCTCCACTACCAGGCACAAATATTTTCAGAATTCAGGCTTCTGTGATCCATACTTGAATTATCAAGAAAACTTTTAGCAATAATCACATAAGAGATGTTTTGTCGTTTTTATTGATGAGTTCTGATGGAATTGATGGATCTTCTTCATATGGAAGAAGGATGAGACATTCTGCAAGTTTGTGGAGTTCAAGGCACTGAATGAGAAAGAAACGGACAAGAAGGCGAAGGCTTGCAAGAACGATAAAGGAGGTAAGTATGTGTCGAATGAGTTTAAAAAATTCTTTGCAAAATAATCCATTCAATGAGAGTTTCCAACACCCCACAACCCACAACAGAATGGGGTGGCTAAGAGGAAGAATCGTAGCATTGTGGGAGTAGCAAGGGAAATTTTTCATGACCAAAGCGTACCTATGCACTTGTGGGCTGAAGCATGCAACACAACAGTCTATTTGTAGAAAAAGATTCCTAATTATATTCATGGCATGATTACGTTGGGGGAGGCTTTCTCCTGAAGGAATTCAGATGTGTGAAACTTCAAGAATTTTGGAGCCTCTGTTTACTGCCATGTCTCCAAATAATCAAGGAAGAAGCTAGATTCGACAATAGAGTTGTGGGTATTTGTGGGTTACATAGAAAAATCCCACAACTACCATGTGTACTTTTCATCCCTCAGAACAAAATTTGTGCAAAGGGATGTAAAATTTGATGAAGAAAAGCCATGTGGTACTCTTTTGAGAGGGAGCTTCATGTCCCACGAGAGGAGGAGTTTTTAGCTCCAAAGGAGGAACCTCTGTTGTGGAGTAGACACAACTTGAATAGAAGAGAGTGGAGATATCCACTCAAGTAGAACCATCTAAAGAAAGTAGGAAAAGGACCAGGGAAGCTAAGAGACTTGTGCAGGATGCGAGGGGGAATGTGGATGCTCCTTCAAATCTGTGTAGGCAAATAAGGTCACCAAATCGATACACTGGCTACATGGCTCTAATGATTGAGTTAGTAGATACTAAGCCATCCTCTTTCAAATAAATAATAGAGAAACCTGTATGGGCTGATGCAATGGTGGAGCAGCATGGATCCATTGTAAATAACAGTGTTTGGGAAGTGGTCCCAAGACTAGTAGACAAATTAGTTCTAGGTTCGAGATTGATCTTCAAGGTGAATCATGCAATAGACAGTAGCATAGAAAGTACAAGGCTAGGTTTTTGGCCAAAAAGTACTTTCAAGTTAAGGGGATTAACTATGAGGAGACCTTTGTTCCTGTAGTAAGGTAGTCATCCATCAGTTCAATCATTTCTTTGGCTACACAGATGGGGTGGAAGATCCACCAGATGGATGTGAAAACAACATTCCTCAATGGAGTTATTGAGGAGGAGGTGTATATCAAGCAACCAAAAGGATTTAAGAATTTTTATTGAGAGTATCATGTGTGCATACTCAAGCGAGCATTGTATGGTCTCAAGAAAGCACCTTGGGATTAGTACACTAGGATCAATAACTATCTCACTAGTTTGGGCTTCACCAAATTTGAAGCAGATGCAAACCTTTATCATATTTTGGTAGAAGGTAAATTGTTAATTATTGTATTATATGTTGATGACTTGATTTTGAATAGTGATGAGCAGCTGATCATATCTTGAAAGAAGGACCTTGCAAGAGAGTTTGATATAAAAGACATGGGTCTCATGCACTACTTCCTTGGATTGGAAGTATGGCATAGTGATGGGGAATTGTTTGTCTCTCAGGGAAAGTATGCCAACACGATACTTTATAAGTTCCACATGGACAAGTGCAAACCCATGGAGACTCCTCTAGCGACAAACTGGAGGAAAGAGGATGCCACTTCAGGTGAGGAAGTGAATGCTACTGTTTCTTGGCAATTTATGGGTTCACTCATGTATCTTGTGAACAATATGTTCTTTATAGTCAACCAGTTGAGCCAAACTATGGTTAGGCCAAAAAAATTGTTTTGGAGGGCAGCTGAGCATGTTCTATAGTACCTAAGAGGCACTACCTAGTTTGGACTATGGTGTAGATGGACGGAGGGAGTGAAATTGTGTGGATTTACAAATGCAAATTGGGTTGGGAGTCCATCAGACCAAAAGAGAAAATCAGGTGGAATTTTCAACGTTGGGTTCACAGTGATTTATTTGTACAACAGGAAGAAAATATTTGTGGCACTCAGCTCGGTAGAAGAAAAATACATGGTTGCAAGTCAAGCAACATGTGAGGCGATGTTGATGAGAAAGATACTTGTTGGATTGTTTTGTTAGATGATGGATCCAACTGTGATTTACTATGATAATCAAAGTTTCATTAAGCTATCGAAAAATACTATTTTTTACGATTGATCCAAGCATTTGATATCCATTATCACAATTTATAGGATTGTGTGTAGAGGCGGATTATATTGTTGTAGTACATTCTGACTGAGGAACAAGATGCTGATATTTTGATAGAGGCCTTGTCAAGAGGGAAGTTTGAGTTCCACAAGTGCAGGATATGGGTGGTTGATAATCCATTTCTTATATATATATATAATATATATATATCTTAATTATTGTTATAAATTAATATAATATTATTATTTTAAACTAGCCGTTATATTAACCGTTATAGGAATATTATTTGATATTAGTAATCATTATTAAAATATTATTTTTCATAAAAGATCCATTATATTATCTTTGGGTACCTACATCGTGCTCCATTTAAGCCTAATATGCATCCTCATTTGGTCCTGATGATGAACCACACTAGCTGGTTTGAAACATGTCGACAAAATTTTCTCCTATGTGATTTCTATCGAAAAGACTCTTGTTAATGTAATATGGATCACAGAAGCTTGAATTCAAAAAATCCCTTTCTTGTTGAGAGGGAATTTTGAAAATGCAACAAGAAAATATTAGTTTGACTTTGCATTGGTCAAACTAGACAAAATTTGAATTTCTATTTCAGCAGAAATCTTGGAGGTAGTTAACTGAGGTGACATGGAACTTGTCACTTAGTTAACTCCGTTAATTCTAGTTAGAGAAGCTTGATTTTAGTAAAGTATGATTGATTGCTAATTTCTAGCAATATATTTTAGTTAATTTGAGTTATTATTAGTTAAAATAGTTCTAACTATTAGAAGAACTAGTGGAGGTAAAGTTGTGGAAGTGGAACTTCAACCACACTTAGTGATCAACAAGTTAACTGGTCAATTAGCCCAAAATAATTGTTTCATATAAATAATTTGAGTTATCCAGTTGAGATGTAGATTCCAAGGCAGTGTACTATCAGTTGTAGCATATCCCAACGTTTATTTGTAGTGCATGTAGTTAGAGGTAGGACCTAGAGGAATTGCACAATTCAGTAGTGAGAGTTTCCTACATAATAGGGGCTAATTTCCTCAAGGAACATCGCAAGGAAATAGGAGCTTGGAGGTCTTGAAAAAATGCTAAGTGTTAGCTAGAGTCATCCAGTCAGGTAGAGGGATAGACTATACACTTGGAGGTTGTGCTCATGCTTGAGCAAGCATATGTATTCATCTCTATTCTCTAATTAATGTAATACATATAGGAATGATTTTTGAGCAGTTGCTTTCCAATAAATAAATCTTTGTGCATATGTGATGTTTCCTTTTTCATGTCTATTATTTGTGTTCTATGTGGTGAATTAACTTCCACAGATTATAAGAGTAGCTTTGAGTCTTGTGATTTAGTAAATTTCATGAGAATTTTCAAATATACACATTAATTTCTACAATTCCAACAGGTAGAGGAAGCAACAACAACTAATATTTTTTCTTAGCAAATTCCTAGTTGGACATAAATGTTTTTGCAACAATAGAATTAACATCAAGGGGAAGAGAAGAGCACACACAACAAAGGGAAAATTTCTCTCTGGGAACTTCTAGTTTCAGAAGTTTAATTTTTTGAGCATTAGATTAGAAATAGTTGAGTGTATATTCTCTCACTCTAGAATGGAGTATGTATAGCAGAATCAATAACCAAGCAGAGGGAAAGAGGGAGTTTTCAACTTGATCAAAGATGGCCACAATAGAGCTTAGAGATCAGGATAGGTTGGATGGAGCTTCCAACTATGTCATATGGAAGGCTAGGATGTCCTTCCTTTTAGATGAATATGGCCTGAAAGCCTACATAGATAATGTGGTGGCAGCTCCTCAGGATGCAAATAAACTGAAGGAATACAAGAAGGATATGGCATGGGTGAAGAGGATGATTTTGGATGGAGTTTGAGATCACATAGTCTCATCTATTTCTGACAAGAATACTGCCTGGGAAATGTGGGTAGCTCTCTACACTATATAAGGGTACTTCCAAGAAGTGGAATATGTTCCTGGAAGAAAAACTGAGATGCATCAGGATGCAGAAGGGGGAAGGAATAGATCTCTTTCTCACTAGGATTTAGGAGGTCTGAGACTAGCTTGCAGTTGTTGGGGCAGTGCCTCAACTATCAAAGCTAGTGACATTGGCACTCAACATTATCTCTTAGGATTGGAAAGTCTTTGTCCAAGGAATATTTATCAAATACATGCTACAAGGATGGGACATAATGTGGGATGAATTATAGTAGGAGGAGTTGAGACGAGATATTCTAAAGAGCTCCATTAGTGGAAGTAGTAGCAATGGATCAAAGGGTGGGAAGGTAGAGGAAAATGTGGCCCTCACATCAAAGGGTCCAAGTCAAGGGCAGGAGGAGCAGAAGAAGAAGAATGACCTATCTAAGTTCAAGTGCTTTAGGTGTGGTGAGTTTTGCCACTATAGTGCCCAACATCCTCTCATAAAGAAGGAAAAGAAGGAGAAGCAGGACCAGATGACAACACATGCTAAGATATATAGGATGTGCTCCATATTAGAGAAATACTTCTTCATGATGGTAACCATACCTCTAGGAGTGAGGTGGCGTGACTTGGAGTTGTGGCCCTAGACAACTTCAAAGATTGGGCAGGGTCCTTGAGGAGTCCACCTCATGGATCATTACCTGGCTATAGGGGCCCACAATATTCAATAGGAGGATTGATTAATGGAATTTGATACAGTTAGTACCATAGTGTTAGTTGCAAACTAGTAGCAGTAAGATGTTGAGGAGCGCAGTGCAGTGTTGATAGCAGAGAAGGTGGCTTAGTGCAGAGTTGGCAGCAACTCAATTTCTTCAATGATAGTGAAGATTATAGTAGCAGTCAGATGCTCAGGAAACGGATGCCTCATATTGCAAACAATTGATTCAATATTTTGGATGCTTCTCAGTTGCAGTAGTTGCAGTACTAGAAACAACAAATGAGAAGGATTTGTAGTGCATATGTAGAGTTGGAAGCAGTATGGCAGTGTCAGTAATAACATAAATAGAACATCAGAGTTGCGCAGTGGTTGATGGGCAACAACAACCAGGCATCAACAATAGGAAATGAGGTGATACAAAGACATTGTGTGTGTTAGAAAATTTACCCGAGAACACAAATTAATTACGGAGAATTACTGAGAGAAACAAATATAAAAAATAACCAACAACAACCATAAACACATAAACACAAATGTTTATTCGGGAAAACCCCAAATCCGGGGAAAAACCCAACCTAATAAGAGCTTATTAGCATTGGCCAAAACCCTGGCCAATCCGACCAAGTGAGCCTTCACCACTCACCTCCAGGTCTTGCATTACAATGAAGCCCTTCCAGCCTTTTATAAGCTCCATTACATATAATACCACGGGCAGAATACTATGGGTGCACAATACCATGTGCCCCAAAACCATCACTATTTAACCTGGTCAACTTTGACTCTATCCTGAGTCAAGTTCACCTAACAATTCCCCCCTTAAACTTGACTTGGGGTTCCTTGACTAACTCCAGCCAAACCTGCTATGTGAGACAATCCTGCTCACTCTAGCTCTTACCCCCCTCAGAGTTTTTACCCGGAGTATTGTTAACCCAACATCCCCCCTATCACCTAGGTCTAACCCAGACTTTACCGGTGATCACCAAGTGGTACACATACCTTACCAAGTCTTACAGTAGTATGCCCATTTACATGCAATAATTTTGACTTCATTAACTTTTTTTTTGTTTATTGCTGCTGTGATTCTGATCCATCTTCTCTCAATTTGATTTCCTCAAAAACTTCTATCAAATTTCTCCAACTGTGAGCCCGATGAGAACCTCATAGATTCCAGCATCGGTGGCCTCACGTAGCATAAAACAAACAATTTTCTAATCTGCATGAACAATTTTCTTCTGATGACCTTCTTTAAATAGCCTCATGAATTCCAAACAATTCATCAGCATGTTCCAAACTGGTAAATATCACAAATGCACTGCGATCCCTGGCAGCTACAACACTATCTTCTGCATATTCTCCTCGAGGTTCTTCCACGTATGGTTGTTCCACGATTATTTTCCAGACCCAGATTTGGAAAAAGGCTGCATTGATCTCATCAGGCACTATAAACCCCTAGCATCAAAGAATCCCTTTGAAGCCAATATCTGGCTCTGATACCAGTTGTTAAACAATTTACTGCATAACATAAATAATTATTGAGAGGAATATATATAAGAAAATAAAAAACAACAACCATAAACACATAAACACAAATGTTTATTCAGGAAAACCCTAAGTCCGGGAAAAACCCAACCTAATAAGATCTTATTAGCATTGGCCAAAACCCTGGCCAATCTGACCAAGTGAGCCTTCACCACTCACCTCTAGGTCTTGCATTACAATGAAGTCCTTCCAGCCTTTTACAAGCTCCATTACATATAATACCACGGGTAGAATACTACGGTTGCACAATGCCATGTACCCCAAAACTATCATTGTTTAACCTAGTCAACTTTGACTCTATCCTGAGTCAAGTTTACCTAACAGTGTGCAACATTAGAGAGAACACAATCGTCGCTAAGAGGGAGTGTTAGTGTTTATAGCATCGGATGTGTTCTGGCCATGAAATTTGGTGGAGAGGCTAGAATACATGAGTTCTCCAAAACCCATAAATCGTTTCTAGAAATTCCACCTAGAGATCAGTTAATTAGATTATTAACCATTTTTTTAATGTTTCCTAATTCTAAACTTAGGAAAATTGGTTAATTAATCATAACTAATTAAGTCAAGGTGAGAATTCTCTAGAAGCTCACATGGATCGGTCTAGAAATTATCTGAGCTATCGATTAAGATTTTATATTGGCTATTTGATTCCTAACATAAAGATATAATAATGTATCGATACGGTTATGGAGATACACCACA
Source organism: Pinus taeda (assembly GCA_000404065.3). Lineage (NCBI taxonomy): Eukaryota > Viridiplantae > Streptophyta > Pinopsida > Pinales > Pinaceae > Pinus > Pinus taeda. The sequence goes on along the minus strand of APFE031259602.1, from coordinate 282,682 downwards.
GACATTTGAGCAGTTCGATTTCCTTAGAAAATCGATTTCCAGAGAGAAACAACAGTTGCTAGAGAGCCAAAGATTGAAGCAGAGATAATGAGTATAGAGGAAAGTTTTTCTAGATCTAGAGAGTCGCCTACAAGAGGGCCAATTTTCCTTAGTGGGGATGCATAGAGGCAGTGCATAAGCTTCAAGAGGTAGAGTCTATTTATCACACAGAGGGTCGATTTAGTTGCTAGAGGCCAAGAATATTTCTAGAAGGTACTAGTGAGTCATTCTTAGAGGTTAGATTGGGAAGATAACTTGATCAATTATAGTTCCAGGAAGAGCATTCTAGTTCCTGCACATATTTGACATAGAGCTTGGCACAGGGGTTTCATGGTGCCCATTCAGAGCTAGTTTTAGCGCTAGATCATTGTTGGGTTAGACAAAATTTGTCTCACTAATTTTTGTTGCCAATTACTCCTGTAGTGGATTTCCATTTTGTGCATCGAGATTGTAATTATAATTTTACTACTGCATAATAATAAAACCCTCATCAGTGTTAATCCTTTAGTACTGTTGGATGTAATCAAGGAGCGGATAGTGTCTTGAGAGCGGAATGACTCTGCAACGCACTCAGAGCAGGAAAACGCACGAAACCCTAGGCGCCGCCGCACAAAACATCTGCGTAAGCCATAGCAGGTCTGGTTACTGACCACCCTATGGCAGCAGCTGCAGGAGGGGAGCACTCTGCCTCCCCTCCATTAGAGACGCCCAACAACAACATGACAAATCTGACAAAGAATCTGCAACATGCAAATGCAGACCCAGAATCAGCAAAAGACAACACACGAATGCAACAAGAACAGCCGGACCCAGATCAAAGTACCGAAGACGATGCAAGCGATAGCAGGCCCAATACAACGAAAGTAGCTCAACCCAAGGTTACCTCTGCAACCTGCATTCCAAAAGCTGCAGAATCGATCAAGATCGAGCTACCAAGCCACCACATCAATGAGGAAATCCAATTCATGCAGGACCATGCACTGATTGGAAAGTTCTTGGGATTCTGGCCCACCGAAAGAGCCCTGCATGGTTGGATAGCTTCAAAATGGAAGCCCAAAGGACAAGTGACTCTGCAACTTGGTCCAAAAGGTTTCTTCACAGCCATTTTCAACTGCCTAGAAGACAAAACCAGAATATTTGACAGAGGGCCGTACTTCTTCAACTCTTCAGGCTTGTATTTAACGGAATGGAAACCACGATTCAATCCTGACAAAGAGGATTTCAGCTGGGCCCCTGTTTGGATCAGAATGTACTCCCTTCCGGTAGAGTACTGGAGAGAAGAAACACTGGAAGGCATAGGCAACAAGTTGGGGACCTTCATCAAAGTTTCTACTGAAACCAAGACGCGCAAATATACCTCATATGCCAGGATCTGCGTTCAAATGCACCTCACCAAGACCCTAGCAGCTACGGTAAGTCTCTTTCACGATGACTATGAATGGAAGCAGCCTTTAGATTATGAGCATATTCCTTTTCGTTGTAGGAAATGTCATAAACATGGACACCTCTTCAGGGACTGTCCATTAAATGTGCAGCCCAAGTCATCTCCCAATGAAACCACCACTGACCCAGAAGGCTTCACAAAAATTCTCAATCGCCGTCGACATGCAAGGAAACACCAAGCTAATCCGCCTCCGCCCCAATCCTCTAAGGCGCCCCCCAATAACTGCTTCTCTGCCTTAGATTCTCTCGATCCCCAATCTAGCCCCAATGTCGCTAACCCTGATTCTCTGCATCCATCCCCGCCCTTTCACAATCAGGTCAATACCCCTTCATCCTCTGTTATGGCCCCTTCCAAAAGTATTGACCCTCCCTCTGCTGAAAAAGCCGCCTCTGCTTCTGACCTTGGTCTCCAACACTCCTCCAAAGGAAAATCTCTACTAAATGAGTCCACACAAGTTACAGACATGGATCTTGATGCGGCCTTAGCCCTAAGCCTTCATGAAGATGCAATGGAAGACAACATTTTAGACATCACAGCCCCTGACAACATGGAGGAAGATCGCGAAGATGTAGATCTAAAAGAGTTCAACATCTCCAAGCTTGATATCTCCAAATTGGAAACAGCGTGTCAGCAAAAAGACTACACCTTAATCCCTCCTTGGCAAATAGATAAAATTGAATGAGTCCTAACAAGGGTTTAGCATCATAAAAGCCTGGGCATCCAAGGAGGAAGTCAATGGGATGGAAGGAAAATCCTCAAAGAAACAAAGAAACGAGGCAGAAAAACAGACTTACAGAGAACAATAGCAGTGGGAGAAATACTCATGAACTCGGGGCAATTCCCCAAGTTGACCAAGTTTTACAAACCTAAAGCGCAATCTCCATGAAGCTAATCTCATGGAATGTAAGAGGACTCAACAGTCCATCGAAACATAGAATGATAAAAAATTTAATAATGCAAGAAAAACCAGCAATAGTCTTTCTTCAAGAAACAAAATGCAGCAGCACGACAATAGATAGATTCAGCAATAAAGCCTGGGCGGGCAGTAGTTCAATCTCAGTAGATGCATCAGGAGCTTCAGGTGGTCTCTCCATTCTATGGAACCCACAGATCTTCTCACTGGATAATTTCCATGCCATGCAGCACCTCATACAGGCAACTTTCCACCTCATTGGCACCCAAATCCATGGGCACCTCACCAATGTTTATTTCCCGCAATCAATTCAGCAAAAATTGGACCTCTTGGAAACAATCTCCCTTCTCAATGAACAAAGACGCTACCCTTTATGGATAGGAGGAGGAGATTTCAACATAATAAAATCCATGGAAGAGAAGCAAGGGGGGCGCACCAGGCTCGACAGTGACAGCAGCGGCTTCAAACACTTCATACACAACAACCGGCTTATGGATGTACTTACCTCCAATGGTATACATACATGGTCGAATAATCGTAAAGGAGTTCACCATATTGCCTCTCGATTAGACCGGTTTTTAATCTCTGATAATGCCATCCACCTCGGAGGCGACTTCAGCGAAGCCATCATCCCTCAAGGAGGCTCGGACCATTGGCCCATTCTTCTCCACTGGTCCCGCCCAAGCAACTGCAGCAACAGACCCTTCCGTTTTGAAGCCTTTTGGCTCTTAGACACCAGATTCAAAGAAGTGGTAAATCAAGCCTGGAAATCTTTCAACCCACCGGCAGGAGCCAAAATGTACCAGTTCCAGCAAAAACTGAAACATCTGAAGCAAACGCTCAAAATCTGGAACCGAACTCATTTTGGTAATATACAGGAAAGCAAACAGAAATTGGAACAACAAATGAAAGCCCTGCAACAAACTTTCATTTTGGAAGGACGCACAGAAGAGCAAAGCCAACAGGAGCAGACCCTCTGGAATCAAATTGAGGAACGTCAAAAACAAGAGGAAATTCTATGGCGGCAAAAGTCCAGAATAAGCTGGCTTAAAGAAGGCGAGAAAAATACAAAATTCTTCCACAGATCCACCATACAAAGGCGCATGCACAATAAAATTACCTTTGTTGAAAACCAGCAAGGTGAAAGAGTAGAGGATCATGAAGGTATGGAGAAAGAATTCACTGGATATTTCAAGGATATCCTACAGGAACCCAATGGTAACAGGGATGAGGCAATCAGGGAAATCACCCAGCATGTTCCGAAAATTATCAATGATGATCATAATACTCAGTTGCTCCAGCCAGTCTCAACAAAGGAAGTAGAAGAGGCAATGGCTCAGCTCAAAGATGGCAAAGCACCAGGGCCAGATGGATTCACAGCCAATTTCTTCCACGAATTCTGGGAACTAATCAAAACAGAAGTTTGGGAGCTGGTGGAAGAATCCCGTAGCATGCATTGGGTCCTCCCGTCCTTAAATTCAACCTTCATTGCATTGGTCCCCAAAGAAGCGACATCAAACAAACCTGAGAAGTACAGGCCAATAGCGCTCTGTAATGTTATTTACAAACTCATCTCAAAAGTCATCTCCAACCGCCTCAAACCGCTATTACCTCTACTCATATCTCCAGAACAGACGGGGTATGTTGAAGGTAGGCAGATCATGGACGGCATAATACTATCAAATGAAGTCATTCATTCCTTAAAGATGCTCAAAAAACCAGGTATGCTTCTTAAACTCGATCTCTCCAAAGCTTTTGACAAGTTAAGTTGGAATTATATTCACAAAATGCTGCTCGCATTTGGCTTTAATGCAACCTGGACAAGATGGATCATGAGCCTCATTACTTCCCCCTGTTTCTCTGTCCTTTTGAATGGCTCTCCCTCACCTCCTTTCTATCCCACTCGGGGTATCAGGCAAGGGGACCCCTTGTCTCCTTTCCTCTTAGTTCTCATGGCTGAGGGCCTCAGCAGGCTGCTTAAATCAGTTGTTTCCTCCCAGTTTCTCAAAGGCATATCCCTGCATGGTCGTGCTCCTCAAACGCACCAGCAATTTGTTGATGATACTATGCTCTTTGGTCATCCTTCAGTTAAAGAAGCCTCTGCTTTCAACTCTCTTTTATCCCTTTTCTCTGAAGCCTCTGGCACCTCCATCAACGCCGCAAAATCCCAGCTCTTTTTTTTCAATACTCCCCCCTCTACGCAAAGGATCATAGCCCGAATTCTGGGATTCACCATCTCCCACCTGCCCTCCAAATACCTGGGTGCCCCCCTTTTTGATTCAGCAATAAAGCAAGAATCCTGGAGAACACTGCTGGACAAATTGGATTCAAAGCTTTCTTCATGGACCTTCAGAGCGCTAAATCTGGCAGGTAGGCTCGTTCTCATCAAATCAGTCTTACAAGCTATGCCGCTTTATCTCTTTTCCATCTTAGCAGCTCCAAAAGGTGTTCTAAAAGCGATACGCAATCTCCAAAGAAACTTTCTCTGGGGATCTACTAGCCAGAATAGGAAGTGGGCTCTAGTCAAATGGACAGAGGTTTGCAAAACCAAATCAGAGGGAGGGCTCGGTCTTCGGGATCCGCTGCAAAGCAACAACACGATGGGAGCAAAAATCTGGTGGAACTGGGTCACCAAGCCCAATATCCCTTGGACCCAACTATGGCAAGCCAAATACGCCAGAGGTAGCCAGTGGAGTGATCTAATCCGAATCAATCCCACTTCACAGGGATCACTCATTTGGAACAATGCAAAATAGCAAAGCAGTTTCATTCAAGAACATAGTTTCTGGGAGATTCATTCAGGCAAAGCAGCCAGATTTTGGGACGACTCATGGCAGCAACTCCCTAAACTGGCAAATTTATTCCACAGACCTCTTTGGCAGATCCAAATGAATCAAGGAAGCATCCCATTGGTTCATCAATACTGGCAGCCCTCTCCAACCCATGACTTTCAAACATGGAAACCGGCACGACTATGGCAAATAGACTGGCAGGGAGAAGCATATACGGACATTGATCAGGAACTCAACCAAAGGAAAATTCGCATCTCCCAACAACAGGACAAACTCAGATGGGGCTACACGACCAAGGGTACCTTCACAATGAAAGAAGCTCATCATCTACGCTATTCCAACCTCCAAGCAGACAAGGATCAACTCTGGGAAAAAGTCTGGCAAGCAGAGTTATGGCCCAAAATCTCCACCTTTCTATGGCTACTTAGCAAAAAACGCATCCTCACCTGGGACAATCTCATCAAAAGAGGTTTTATAGGGCCATCCAGATGCCCAAACTGCAATATAAACTGTGAAACTATCTACCATCTCCTGGAAGAATGCACATTAGCAAAGAAAATCTGGGAGAAAGTCGAACACTGCAACATGAAGGTACACCCCAGGATGGAAGATATAACAGCAAACATAAGAACTTGGGCAAAAAACCCGTTTAAAAGCAGAGTCCTCAATTCCTTATGGAACATCCTACCCGGCTTTCTCTATTGGACCCTCTGGAAGGAACGCAATCACAGAATCTTCAACAGCACTGCTAGATCTTTAGACGACCTCTGGATCAATCTCAAAAAAAACATTCAAGAAACTTTAGCCATTAAAGCATGGAAAGATGAGGACTGGCCAGAAAGCCATCAGGAGCAAATCATATTGAAGAAATGGAATCTGGAATTTAAGTTACCAAACACCGCCACCATCAAACCTCCCACCAGATCTGCATCTCCCTCCTCTTGGTCCCCTCCTGCACCCTACTCCTTCAAGCTGAACTTCGACGGCGCTGCCAAAGGCAACCCTGGTCCGGCAGGATACGGAGGAGTTATACGCAATCACAATGGAGAATCAATGCAAGTATATTACGGCACAATGGGCTCAGATACTAACAACGCTGCGGAGCTGGAGGGTCTTTGGAAGGGAATATGCCTAGCAGACCAGAACCATCTTCACCCTCTGGAAGTAGAAGGCGATTCTCTGATTCTAATAGCAATGGCTAAAAGAATACAAGCAGGAGCTAAAGCAGTCAAGGTTGCTAAAAGCTGGCGATTGCTAAGCCGTCTGGAAGATCTGGAGGAAAAGCTCCATACATCCCACAATATAACCTTCCATCATGTCAGGAGAACAGCCAACAAGGTTGCAGATCGATTAGCAAATCAAGGAGTGTCACAGTCAACACCATACTTTTCAGGCCCCCTAAATACAGTTGATAATGCTCAACTCAAACAGGACTGCATCTCTTTGGTGCAAAAAGATTTTCCCTCCCCGGATGCGGGTGATCACGTGGCGTGAATGGCGGGTGGCGAGTCACATGGGAAGATGTCAGCCCGGACAAGCCACCACACACCACCAGGCCAGGACAATTAATGTGCAGGGGAGCTCAGGTAAGGTGAAAGACCGTTCGGCCTCAAGCGAATTGATGAAGACAGGGACATTCTTGGAGAAGGCAGCCAGGGTGCAGGCGCCATTCAATGCGCATCCAGGATAGAGGATCATGGTGCTCCATAAGAGCCTTGCTCTCCCGCACAATGCGCAGATACTTGAGCAGTTCCTGAGGGCTACAGAGCAGAGGTGCAGGATCTTAGCAGAGGTTCAGGTGAGAGTATTCGGAATGTCTGGTGGGCGCAGAGGAGGTTCGAGGGGCAGAGGCGGTTCGCGGGGCCGTCCTGCAACACAGAGGATAGCCACTTCACCAGCTTCCTCTGTTGACATCCCTCAGATCCCTGGCAGCAGCTCGCGTCGAACCATCAGTCGGCAAACTGGCCAAGGAAGAGGAGAACCCCTGGACTGTGGGCATTTGGAACATCCCGCGATCAAATATCGCATACCCTGCACTCTGGAGAACAACACGCTGATCGTGTCCGTCACTGTTGAGCACTGCAGTGACTTTCGCAGGCCACGGGAAGGTCTGACGATACCCAGGGTGGATATGGAGGTGCCTAGGGTGGATTTTCGGCCACCTCCTCATACAGAGGAAGCTGGAACTTCGACAATGCTGCCTGCCCAAGGAGGAATTCAACCAGCGGAGGCGGAAGACAAGAAAGAACAACGGTCAGCGAAGGAGGACGAGCCGTATGAGACAGATGAAGAATAACGCTGCAGTCTCTCCGCCCTCTCGGTTCTCTGTTCATCCTTTCTCTGTCTCTTTCCATGTGTCTGCTTATCAGAGTGTCTATGTGTCCATATCAGTCCATGTGTCACTGTAAGTCTATGTGTCGATCTTACTATGAGTCGATTATGACAGTCTACGAGTCCTTGGTGTCAATTGTCCAATGTGTTGGCTGAAATGCCTACTGTGTCGGTTTTAGGTCGGTTTGGCAAGCAGGAAAGGAATGGTCATTTTGACAGAAAGTCATGAGAAATCTCCACGGAGATACAAGGCCTCGGCCTTTTGTAATTTGGATGTAAACTTTCAGTTTTTGTAATATAATTAGCATAGTCTTACGCAGAAAAAAAAAAAATAATAATAATAAAACCCTCATCTGCTGCACCGGTTTTCCCAAGTTTGATTTTTTTGGGGACTTTTTTCTAAAAATAATGGTGTCATTTTTATTGTGTGCGTGCTAGTATTTTCTCAGGTTTCAACGCTATTTATTTCCGCAGTTTTATTTGTGAAGGTTGCATTGTGATTAATTTGGTATTTGTCATAGAAAATTAATTGTTAAATTAATTAACAATTAGAAAATTTATTTCTAGTTGCTGCAATAGGATTTCAATTTTGAAATTTTCACACTAGACAACATTTCTTCTCCCCAGACTCTCAAAATCTAAGGTTTTACTAAACATCAGCCAGTAGTGGTGCTGATTAATAGTGGAAGCATGCATAAATTTGTCCATAATATAGTAGCATAAGTAGTTCATTATTTGGTCAAGGTGGTATCTAATTTCCAAGTCCTTACTGTTCATGGGGTGACCATAAAATTTGAAGGTCGTTGTGAAAATATTAAGCTTCAAGCAAGGGATTATGACCTCAAAACCCACATGTTTTCCATTGAAATGGGTAGTTTGACATTTTCCTTGGTGCTGAAGGATCTGAACATGAAGCCCTATCACAATGGACTTCGAGCAGTTATGTATCAGCTTTAAGAAGAATCACCACACTCATACACTATGGGGACTCCAGGTAGGTGATCCTACTATCATTAGTTCGCATCGAATGGAGAATATTTTAAGAAAGGGCCAGCATGGGATAGTAACATAATTTAATTCCATTTACGCCATTGAATCCACTCCTCCCTTTCATCTCAATATGCAATAGGCATTAGATTGCCACCAGTGGGTCTTTGAAAAACATAAGGAGCTCCCACCCTCTAAGGATAAACATGATCATAACATCCCTTTGATCTTAGGTGCCCAACTTCCGAATGTATGCCCATATCGATATCCTTTTTCCCAAAAGAATGAAATTGAAAAAATCATCAACGAACTCCTCGAAGTTGGTGTTATTCATCCCAACACCAACCCTTATTCATCTCTAGTGGTCATGATTCTAAAGAAAGACAATGAATGGAGCATGTGTCCAAAATTTATGGCCCTTAACAAGCTCACTATCAAAGGACAAATTTCCTATCTAAATAGACAATAATATTCTTGATGAACTACATGGTGCCAAATGTTTTACCAAGCTAGAGCTCTGCTTAGCCTATCACAAAATACAGATGAAGGAAGTTGACATTCCTAAGACAAACTTCTAAACTCATGAAGGACATTATGAGTTCCTAGTCATTCCATTTGGTATTTGTAATGCCCCATCCACTTTCAGATCCTCATGAACCACCTTCTAAAACCGTATCTCAGAAAATTTGTCCTCGTATTTTTTGATGACATTCGCATCTACAACATAGCATGGGACACTCACCTTTAGTATGTTTACCAGGTATTGCAATTGCTCCAAGATCATAAAATATTTGTCAAATTATCCAATTGTTCCTTTGGCATGGAAGAAGTAGGCTATTTGGGACACACTGTGGGTCGTGAAGGAGTGAGGGTTGATTCAGAAAAGATTCGGGCAATGCAAGAGTGGCCCCAACCAAAAACCTTGAAGAGTTTGAGGGGATTCTTGGGTCTCATGGTATACTACTGAATTTTTTTTTGCAATTATGGACGCATTTATTGATCCCTCACTAATATTCTCAATAAAAATTCATTTCTTTGTACTGATGTAGCTTAGCAGGCCTTTTTGGTTCTCAAACAAGCCATGTGCTCCACTCCAGTATTGGCCCTACTAGACTTTACAAAACCTATTATGATTGAATGCGATTATTTAGGTACAAGCATTGGTGCAATAAGGTAGACCATCTTTCACAAGTCGACTTAGTGGAAAGAATTTGGGTCAATCTACATATCAGAAAAAAATGGTGGCCATATCACATGTAGTAGAAACTGGAAACCATACTTATTGGGGTGTTGTTTCCAAATCTGCACTCACCATCATAACCTAAAATATTTCCTCGAGCAATGTCTATCATCACCACAAAAAATAAATGGATCGCAAAAATGTTGGGATATGATTATGAGATAATTTACAAGAAGGGGTGTGACAATGTATTGGTTGATGCCTTATCATGGAAATTTGAGGATGAGGGCACCCTTTTATCCCTCTCTCTACTCATACCAAATTGGATTGAAGATGTTCGTGATGAATGGTTCTCCCACACCTCTCTATCCCAACTCATTAATAGATTAAGAGTAGATCTTGATTCCTCAGAGGACTACTCTTGGAAGGATGAGGTTCTTCTCTATAAAGATCAGGTAGTGTTATTCCTGATCTCCACCCTCAAAATACCAATCTTGGAAGAACTGCACTCCTCTCCGATCACAGGACAATCAAGGTTTTAGAAGACTTATGCATGAGCATGCTGCTTTTTATTTTGGATCGACATGAAGAATGAAATTCTTACTTTTGTAGCTATGTATGGTAGTGCAACAAAGGAGAAACAGTCAATCTACCAGGAACCTTAAAACCATTGTCACTCATTGCTTATATTTGGAGAGATGTTTCCATGTATTTCATTACAAGTTTCCCAAATTCAGGCAACAAATCATCCATCATGGTGGTTGTTGATAGACTTTCCAAATATGCTCATTTTTGTGCTCTAACACACCCATTTACCCCAAAATTGATGGCTCAATTTTTCATGCACCAAATATTCAAACTGCATGGCATGTCATCTTCCATTATGTTTGGTTTAGACCCCATTTTCACCAAAACATTTTGGTAGAAATTTTTCAAGATATGGGGCACACAACTCCAACTGAGTACAACTTATCATCTCCAAACCAATGGTCAAACATAATTAGTCGACAAATGTTTGGAGACCTATTTATAGTGCTTCACTTCATACAAGTAACATCTATAGGTACAATGGATTCTTTAGCTGAATGGTGTTATAATACAAACTATCATGAAGCGAACAAGATGATGCCATATGAGGTAGTGTACGACCAAATCCAACCTTCAAAAACTTCTTATATCCTTGAATGTTCCAAAGTACAGGCATTTGATTAGTGCCTACAGAACCATGCCGCCATGATCGCTAATCTCAAAGATAATTTACATCAAGCTCAAAATAGAATGAAGAAATGGGTCGACTGACATCATTCCGAGTGATCATTTCAAGTAGTTGACTAGGTGTTCCTACGACTCCAACCTTATAAGCATACCTCTTTTAAAAGGGCTGCCAGAAACCAACACCAAATTTCTATGGGCGTTATCAGGTACTTCAACGTATAGGAGCAGTTGCTTACAAACTAGCCCTGCAGACTACTTCAAGAATCCACCAAGTCTTCCATGTATCTTGCCTCAAGAAAGTTGTGGGGAACAACTGTAGGGTTCAAACAAGTCTTCCAGAATTAGACGAGGAAGGTTCACTTTGGCTCCAACCCGAATAGGTCCTCAATACTCATGAAAGAGATCTCCACATCCGCATCATCAATGAAGTTATAATTAAGTGGAAAAACGCCTCTCCAGAAGATGTGACATGGGAATCAACCACTATTCTTCAACAGTTTCCGCAAATTCAACCTTGAGGACAAGGATTCTTTTGATGGGGGAGGGTATGTTAGGGTCCAAACATAACCCATTTATTTATGTAATAAGACCAAGAGGCCTAGTTAGAGTGATAGTTAGTTAGTTGAGTCAATAAAACCCATAATCGGTTATCCACATTAGTATTAATTGTCACATGGTTGACCTGCATTATAAAAAAGGGACCACAATTAGTTATAAACATGTCATAGTTAATAAATAAAGTGGTTAACTTGTATTATGCAAGGGACCACTAGTAGTTAGGGTTTTGGATGTCACAAACCTATAAATAGTCTTAGATAGCAAGGGAAGAATCACAGAGTCTTATTATAATTGAGCTCTTCTCTCTTGGAGGTTACCCCCTCAAAGAGGCAAGTGAACATTGTAATTTTCTTCTGAATAATAAAATATCTTTGTAGGTTGTCGCATTTCATCTAATATTTCTGTGTTTCTAGCAATATTGTTTAATATTTCTATCATTTTTTTATTCTCGCAAGTCAAGTGCATAACAATGAGGCACTAAATTGGGGGAGTATAGAAGCCATTTTGTCCTATCCATAGTTTTATTTATTTACATGTTTATAACCCAATATTTGAATTATTTATAGAAAATAATAGAAGAAATCAAACAAGAGTTGAAGAATACTCCCACATGGAAATACATAGAAAGAGAAATCTGAGGAGACAAAAGGAATAATTAATAAGAAAAATTGCTTCCCCAAAAGAGAAGCAACTTGCAAAAAGAGTATGTTTGTAAGGCTTCCTCCAATAAGTATGATCCAACAAAATTATATATTGATGACAGGCAAAAACTTTAAGACAACAAATTTTTTAGAAAAGAGAGAAATTTTTTAAAAATTATGATCAAATAAGAACAACTGCTTAAGAAGAAAATAGAAAATAGCAGAGAACTGAGAACAAAATTAGGAGTAAGAGTAGAAAATAACAATTCATCAGAAGATGACTCAAAAAGAGTCAATGAGGAATCCTTATGGGTCCTTAAAGGATATATAAATAAATGTCAAAGTAAATAAAATATAGAAGAATCTTATAGATCAAATAGTTTTGATTTTCAAAATCCAGATGCCCCAAAACAACAACAACAACAAGCACTATTAGTAATTGGAGGAGAAAAAAAATCTATATAAAGGTGATTTTTTGTCCACAAAAAGTAAAACCATATGAGTTTGATTTCCCTATAGATTCCGGATGCCAGCTTAATCTACTAAGAAGAAAGGTAATTCCAAAATTATATTGTGAAAACCCTACATTAATGGGAAATGTTGTAGACAAAGCAAATGTTCCAATGCAATGGAAAACATGAGACTTACCAACAAATATAGGTGATCATCAATCTAAAATCTCATTCCATTGTGTTGACTAGATTTGTGATGATTATATATGAGGGCCATAGTTCTTAGAACTAGTTGATCTAGTAATAAGAAATAAAGAAGGAAAGGATTTTGGATTTCGTCTTGGTGGAACAAAAATAAAAGTCTCATTATTGATGGAAGGGAAAAGTAAGAGTAGAGAAAAATAACAAAAATAATATTATAGAGCTAGTTCTAAAACCACCACCAATAATCTAAATAATATGGATTGTAGTATTTTCTATGCTCAAATTTATGTAAAAGAAATATCGGCCCCAATTTTCGAGAAGCTTATGAAGAAATGAAATTCAAAAGAGCAAAATGCCTTTTGGCATAGATAAAAATAGTATGTCTCTTTGCCATATAATCCTCCGATAAAGCTAAATCCCTATAAGGATTTTGAAAAAATAATGAGTCCTTTTGAAATAAAGACTTGTCAGGAAGATACAAATGATATCTTGAAGAAAGGTTTGATATAACTCTAGAGAATTTCATGGGGTTGTAGAAGATTTTATGTGAAAAAACAATTTGAGAAGAAGAAAGGTAAGCCAAGATTTACCATGAATTATAAACATTTGAACAATGTATTGATAGGCGTTCAGTATCCATTACCAAATAAAAGTTCATTATTGCATAAAATAAGAGGGAAAACTATATTGAACAAAATTGACACTAAATCTGGTTTTTACAAAATAGGAATACTCCCAAAAGATAGCAATAAAACAACATTTATCATTCCACATGGACACTATCAATGGAAGGCAATTCCTTTTGGTCTAAAATATGCTCCTAGTGAATTTCAAAAGCGAATGGAATACATTTCTAGGGAGTATTCCTAGATAATTTTCTATATTGATGACATATTGATCTTTTATAGGAATCTTCAAGAGCATTTAAATATTTATAGTAATTTTATGATCTGGTTATTAAGCATGAGCTAGTATTCCAAAAACAATATACGGGAATTGGAAAAATAGAGATTGAATTCTTTGGATTTAAAATTTCAAAAGGCCATGTATTGTTGCAAGACCATATTCTCAAATCATTTAGTCATTTTCCATAGTTCTTTCCTCATAAAACACATCTACAAATATTCTTAGGAAGTATGAACTATGAAAGACCTTTCTCTAAAGGAAAGGATAAATATATCTCAGTTTTAAAACAAAGATAAAAGAAGAATCACCCCCCTTTGGTCTATGAATATGACAAAATTAATCAAGAGGATTAAAAAAAAATTCCAGGATTTGCCTCCTTTATCCTTACCCATTGATGAAGGTGTTATCTATGATAACCCTAAATAGTTTTTTTAGTTTGATTGGTCATTATAGATAGGGTTTCTATGTCTAGGTTATGGTGACACCTGTTATAAGGTTCATTCAATGTTTAATAGGATCATCATAACAAGAAAAGGTCACCACTCCATCCATTTTGAGGTCATCATTTCATATTAGGTTGGTGTGACACTTTTACAGTCTTTCGCAGAAAATGCAGTTACGCAAACCTAGAATTTTCTACGAAAGTCCCTGACACTTCCATAGTAAAAAGGTCCTCTCTGACACTTGTCTCGCTATGAAAGTTTGTTGCTATAAAAATGTTTTGTTGAAAATGTTTGTTAGTGATGCAAAATATATTGAGTTGTTATGCCTTTTGATTTTTGTGTCCTCAACTCCTTTTTATTCAATTTTACCTCTCCCTTTCCCTTTATACCATATCCTCTTATCAAAAATTTTCACAAGTGTTGTCATAGATCAGGGTTTGTGCTATCATATCAAGTTTATTATTGGTCTAGATGAGTTCTAGGTGTTCTAAATTTGGTGTGCAGGTGAAAAGGATGCAACTCACAAGCATCTCTCAACGTGTTAGCAAGCATGGCCACTAGAAAACACTACAAAGGAGGGGTTGTAGTGCGTTATGAGCCCACAAACATGAAACTACTTGAAGAAGACCCAACTTTTATACAGTCATTTTCCAGCATGGGGTGTCTTCGATTTTGTAAAATATTGCAGGGTTTTCATGTGCAAATCGCCAAGGACTTTGCTCTCGATTTCATAGGGTTTTCCACGAAGGTGGGCATCCTAAGTTTGAATGTCTCTCCAAACACCATTTCTCATGCTACTGAAATCCAAAGGTCAGAGGAAACATAGTTTAAAGTTCAAAAGTTCCAACTTCAAAATTGTGATGAATTCTTGAAGGAAGAACATCAAGGGATTTATATGAAAGTGGGCATCCCCAAAACATTTCTTAAAGAACATTATTCCAAGTTGCTGATGGTTATTCAGAAGTAGTTTACATGTGAGGGAAGGTTCCATATGGTCTACCAATACTAATTTAGGTTGATTCTCCACTTCACAGGTAAACAATCCTTAGATATTCCTTTTTATCTCTTCAGAAGTTTAGGAAAGATGGTTGATGGGGTGCAAGCTCAACCAGATGCAAGTAGTACCTCTTTTTTTCATCATGCTATTATCATATTGTTAGTAGTTGAAGAGCTAAATAGATTGAAATGGGATTGGCTTACCTTTTTATTCCTAAGTGGATATGAACTAGATGTTGCTACCCCCTCTAGAAAAACTCCAAAATTCAAGTCTGCAACCCCTAGAATAGGGCAACAACCTAGAGCAGAACAACAATCAGTGACAGAGTAGAAACCTATGATTGAAGCTTCTACAAGTACTAAGAGGAGAATGACTAGAAGATAGAATAAAGAACATGAATGGAGTGCAAAAAAGGGAAGATTGATTGACATCCTAGAAGCTATAGACATTGAATAAAGCCCAGTTGAGCGACCTATAGAAGTGACCCCAACTAAAACCAAGAAGAAGAGTAAGAGAAAAAATAAATTAGATTTTACTCTAGAAGAATAGGGTTTCATTTTCAGGCCAAGGAAACCTATCACAAGATCAATGCAGCAAGTTGGGAAGATACCTGAAGCACCCTTGAGCAAAATAGAGTTATCAAAGAAACCATCAAAGAAAAAGAAAGGCAAGGAGATTGTTCAAGAAAAAAGCGAAATAGAAGTCCTACAAGAATAGTTAAGGGAGACCAGACAAGAAGTGATCAAGACCAAGCTAGAGTTTGAGGAATACCAAAATGAAGTGTTAAAGAAAATATATTTTAATGATGAAATTACAGACAAGTCTAAGAATATGATAAAAAGGACTCTACCTTTACACAGGATGCTGGAACATATGTATAAAAGAAATAGCTAGTTACAGGTAGATAGGAAAACCCTACAAGGACAAGTTACAACACTAGAAAGTCAAATTTAAATGGTCCGAGTTGAACTCAAAAAGAGAAACCTCAATATTGTTGCTGAAGTAAGCGCTACTCCATGATATGGAAAACTCTTCAATTTGTGTGTCGACTATACCTATTTTAGTCAAATCAGTCATATGTATAGTTAGCATGATATTATAAGTCATAAGGAGGCATTAAAATCATGGAAACTTGAAAAAATCAAAATTTTGGAACTTTCGTAGCAATTGCCCATAGTGAAGCCGAGTTTTTTTCTACAAAACTGTTGTAGCATTCCGTGGGGGTTAAGGATGGTCTAAAGTTAAGAAAAGGTACCTCTAAATGCCTATGTTTATCTCATAAACATCAACAAAGACCTCAAAACCAGCAGATGGAGGAAAAAGGTAGCATAGGAGTGTTTTTCAAAGTTGCTACCAAAGTTTGCTACGAAACTATTGAAAACATTGTTTTGCTACAAAACCATGAAAAAACTCTGTTTTTTCTACCTTTTTGAATATTTTTGATATCAAACATCCAAGCTCTAGGTTGATTTCAAATGATAAAGGGTGTCCATCTCATCATGATAAAATCCTATTTTTCAGCATGCCAAGTCAACAAATAGCCACATCTACATATCAGCCAACTCATGAAGATAGTCAACAAAAAAGGGAAATTAAATTGATGTCTATCAACAGGTTGAAGATTTAATGACACTCTAGCAAATATAACATGCATTTTGCTTCAGTTATCTACATACACAAAAATTGGTTATGGTTTTAAACCTAGTATAGTCCTAGTTGAGTTCCAATTGTTGTAAAATAGAAAATTCCTATGAGGGCTCTGTTAGTTAGAAGAAAAGTAGGAATAGGTCTCTAGAATAGTGGATAGAATTTGGCCTAGGTGGAAAGATATGTAAAGAGTTATTTTTTATATAAATAAGTAGGGTTTTGACTTTGAGAAGGTTGATGAATAATGTGAAGAATTGACCTTTTGTAACATTTTGATCCTTTAATAGAAAATTTGTAGCTACTCCATTTATGTACCCAAGATTCATGTCATGAATTTTGTGGATTTTTATCACGTTGTTTCCAATTTTACATAGTGTCTTGATTACTTTAAAATCTTATAAAACTGCTCCAATTTCATTCATTTACTATCTGTGATTGTAGATGTTCATTTGTGTTAGTTTAAAAGCTATAGATGCCTCATATTCCATTAAACGTTTCTTTGACATTTCTGTAATTTGACTCCATGCCCAATGGTAGCAGTCATCATATTTTTCTTCACCTACAAAATCATAAAAAGAGATCAAAGTAAATCATCTGATTGTTTCAATTGTTTCAAGAATATTTGATAAATATTTGAGAAAGCCCTCTCAAATTGGAAGGACTAACTTCCAATTCAAGTGGTCTGAAATAGTTACACTAGGTTAAAGGTTGAAGTAGCCCAGTGATAATAGAAGGGAAATATTTCATTGAAAAATATGCTTGAAATAGTACATGGGTTGAGGTATTAATTACAAAACTTGGTGGAACTGAGAAAGTATTCTTATATAATTCAAGAGAATTTCATGGAGAAGGATTAAATTATCCTTTAAGTCACAAAGAGATTTTTGCAGTCAAGAAAATTATCTATCATTATGTTATATATTAAGCCTACTCATTTCTTAATCAAAATTGATGTAAAGATGCTTCTTGGAATGCTAAAATATGATTAGTTACTCACTAAAAGCCATTCTAGGATAAAAAATGGGCATTTTGGCTATATTGTTTTCATTTTGATATGGAACATAAACCTGGGATACTAAATTGCTTAGTTTATAAATTGACCAAGGAAGAAAACATTGCAGATCTAGCCATGTTTTCTGTAGGACCTTTTGACAAAGGAAAATTTCCAATGAATTTGGTAGAAGAAATTATAGAGATTGAAAAGAATATTAGTCAAATATGGAGAAATGAGACTAAGTGAAATCCTAATGACTAGTTCAAATGCAGTAAAATAGGAAGTGCTTGATATCTTGAATAGAGAAAGAGAAGAAGACTAGTTCTCAAAAGCCATGTTTTCAAAAATCAATTCATCATCCATGCAATCCAAATTCTTGAGAAATGGGAACAATAAGTTTTTAAAGGGATGTGAAAGGAAAAAAATGTAACTAACAATTATGTTAAACACATGTCAATTTGTTATGATAATTATGGCATGTTTTATTGTGATATGGGCTTAGGCCCATTAGTATGTAAGCACCGTTCATTAACTTTGTGACTCACGAAGCAAAAAAAATAAATAGTCATCTTTGTAGATATATGAAACTTGGTGTTGTGCATAATCTATGATTGCAGAAAGAAGTATCTCCCCTAGGCCTGGTGTACTAACCTAGAACAAAAGAAAGACAAAGGAACTAATGTTTTCCTTAAAGTAAATAGATAACGAGATGAAGTATACTTGGAATATGTCGTATGATTCGCTCCTTCCTTGGCTTGAATGCTCCAATCCTAGCTCCAAGTGTTGTTATTAGAACCTTCATAGTTAGATAACATAAGCCAACGATCCACATAATCTATGTAGCATCATCTAATCACTTTATTCAATAGATCAACATGGTATTGAAATATATGAAACCATAACATCACATATAGGAAAACAAATAACTCTTTGCATTAATAGAAATGGAGTGAGTTACAACCAAAAATAGGTGTTGATCCTATAAAATAGCTCCTCCAAGTTGACTTGTCCTTTCTTTTTCACAAAGTGCACCTCTAATCACCCTAATCCATGGAAATATATCTCTCACATTAGCAACATAAGGGTAGAATCACTCTCCAAAATCTAACCCCTAGCATTTGGATGGCCACAAATATATAGAAAAGTAGGGTAAGTTGGGAGTTCTTATCCATTTACCAATCTGGGGTTTCAGATCCACTCTTGATGGGAGGATAGGATTAAAGGATAAGGGATGAAAAATCAAAGGTAACATAGGATAGGATTCGAGACTTTTATTTGAGGTAAATGGTTACAACAAATCCTAGAATATTCTAGAAGAAGAAGCTTTAGGATTCTCTCTCTTTTTCCAGAATTTTTAGAACCAACGCAAGTGTATAGTGGAGCAATCTGTAGGTGATCAATGAACTCCACAGTGGAGCAACCTGGTTTTCAATTCTATCCAGTAGGACGCTATGGAGTGTTGGTCATTAAAATGATTGAAACAAGGTGTTTTCAGGGAGAAACGTAGGGATAAGAATGAGTCATGCTTAGGGATTTGTGCTTTGATGATGGGAAGGAGGTAAAATATGTTGATTGATATAGTTGAAGGCCTATTGACCAGATGTGAAAAAATGGCCTATAACAGATTGCCCTCTATTAACACCATGAAATCCTACATAGGTTGACACAATCTAGAAGCACTAAAATGTGTCCATCATAATGCACAAGTGAACATTTTCCATCTAAATACATCATGAAGGTTAAAGAATTAAATTTATCCTAAGGTACACAGTTTATAAAGTAAAAATAAAATTGATGTCTCGCGGTTATTTCTTCAATAAACGCATGCACAAAATATCCTTCAAAAGATGCACGGTTGCAGGAAAGGATGACTCAGTGATTCAAGACCACACTACACACTTGGGGCCTATTATGTTAGCAAGAACTTATCTGGGCCTGCATTGAAGTATGAGCTATAGGAAAAAAAATTCCTTAGCCCTCGTACATTATGTACAAAAGCTTTGACATTATATCATCCTTCAAACCACGACCATAATAGCAGCCATCAAACCCATGAGGTATTTTCTCCCTCGCCATATGATGAACCAAAAATATGCTCGATGGGTCATTATTCTACATGAATATGATCTATAGTTTAAATCCCCTCAGAGAAAAAAAGCACTCACCCTTGTTGAGTTCATCACAGACCTCCTAATAAAGACCCAAGTATCTCCCGTTAATGAGGCTCTCCCCGATGAACATCTATTTTTAGTATCAATGGATGACCCTTTGTATGATTATATCCTCCTATTTTACGGACTCAAAAGTTCAAACCCCATCTTACTCATGATGATCAGAGGCGCATATGCCAATAGGCCCCCCGAAACCTCTTATTAGGGGATGTACTATATCAATGTGGCATTGACACCATCCTATGTCGTTTCCTCGATCACCAACAAGCCTTAAATGATTTCCATAGCGGATCTTGCGGCGAACACCTCTTAGGGATGGCCAGTTCCAAAAAAATCCTTCACGCTAGTTATTTTTGGCCCACCTACTTCCACGACTGGATATAAGAAGTAAATGATGTGAGTGATGCCAACAATACACTCATAAGGCACGAGAACCACCTGCTCCCTTACATCCAGTGATAGTAGCCAACCCCTTCTGGAAATAGGGCATTGAATTCATGACCTATAATCCCCCATCATCTAGAAACCACAAATACATTGTGGTCATTGTAGACTATTTCACCAAGTGGGCAGAATTAATGCCCACATATAATAACACCGCCAAAACTTTCGCACATTTTTTCTTCAACCATGTCATCGCACAGTTCAGTGTTCCCAAGGAGTTGGTTTCAAACCATGGTAAACATTTTGAAAATGAAATATTCCAGGATCTATCTCAACACCTTGGTTTCTATCAAGATTTTGTATCACCGTACTACCCATAGTCCAATGGACAAGTAGAAGTCATTAACAAGGTCCTAAAAACCATGTTACAGCGTATGATGAACACTCAAAAAACTAATTGGCACCATATTTTGTTCTCTACCCTGTGTACATACCACACAATAGCCAAGGCATCCATAGGGTTTACACCCTTCAAACTTGTATATGGCGTAGAAGCAATACTTCCCATCAATTGTGAGATCCCCACATTACACTTGGCCATTGAAATTTTAACAGACATCAAACCCTTGGAAAAAAGGTTGGAACAACTGGAGCTCGTCGATGAGCACCAATGAGAATCCCTCTAGAATAATGAAGCACACAAGAAGAGGGTCAAAGCCTCATTCGATCACAACATCACCTCTCAGACATACATCGAGGGGGAGTTATTCCTCTGCTACTATGTTTCCCAAGGAGCGATAGGACCTGGAAAGTTTGAAACCCTTTGGAAGGTCACATACATCATCAAACACTTCCTCCTAAAGGGGGCATACATATTGTCAAAGCCCGATGGGACTTGCCTGAAAAATCTCGTCAATGGTATTTACTTCAAAAAATTCGACCCATAAAATGCTAGAGTAGACATGTATGCACCATGAATTTTTTTTTATGATGACCACCTCATCATGGATTCACTCTAAATATCATTCTCTCATCATGTGTCAACATATGGATCCTCTTCCATCTTATTATCATAGGTTTTATGACAACACATCTCGATGGTCACAAAACCTCATTGCTGCAGTCTGGGCTCTATACTCTCCTGACCAAACACCTCGTCTCTTTAATGGACTTTGTATCAGATAAACCACCAACAATCAAGCAGAATACAACATCGTCATATGCCTCTTGGATGATGCCCACCACCTAGGTATTTGTCACATGCATGTATTCCTTGATTCCCAACAAATTGTATCGTAGTTAAACAAGACCTTTCAAGTCCTGGATACACACCTTTTTTGAAAATACCTACATGCGAAAAGGTTAGCTCAAAATTTTGATCATATCACATTTACACATATACCAAGGGATCAAAATAACACAGTTGATCACATCGGTAATCAAATCCTAGATATAACCATCAAGATATATAAAAAATCAACACAAGATACATCTCAAACAAAATGCAAAAATACATAACAAGTATATATGCATGTGACACATCATGAGAGTCATCAAAAAATAATCTCATATACACATCAAAAAATATATATGAGTACAAAAAATATCACATAGTCCAATGGCCCATGACCAGGAAAAAATAAGTCAACAAAATATAAGGGAGCATCCTCATAATGGGTGCTTGCTCTGGTACATACATAATCACATCCAACAACATCAATACCATCTAGTATATCTAGGTCCCTAGCGGCCCAATCTCTGCATATGGAGCCAAAATCAGACCACCTGTAGCTATTTCCATGGCTATACAACACAAAATTGGTCGGTGTGCTTGCTCTAATGACATCGTCATCTCTACAATGACCTCCGCCAACCCTACCCATCCATCAAGAGGAAATCCTCTAGTTAGGGTCTCCACCCTACCCCATGTATCTTGATAACTATGTAGCTTAGCCTCTACAGCTACCAATCACACCTCTGTAGCCTTAGCACACTCGTGACATCACTCTGCATCCTCGCCTGTTGCTACGTTTCTACCCTCTCCATAGGGCCCACCAATTTCTAACCAGCTCCACTATGTCGATTGTGAGGACCACCCTGAGGCCTAGCCAGTGGCCTCACAACCCTCAGTCTCCGTGGTATTGAGGGCATCCCCTGTGACACCCAAATGTCTAGGATCATGGCCTACCAAATAGGCCAATGGTTGCCCCCGCGGCCCCGAATTTGAAAATAAACAAGCATGGTATTAACATCGTCATAAATAAAACATCATAATGATACATGCAAACAAATATATGTATACAAATGCAAAAATAAAAATATACTTGTTGGTCTCCAGGCATCACCTCAAGGAAGCCCCATGTATGGATCTCCCTAGAAGTCCACACCATGATAGGGATACTCCAGAATCAACTGAGGATTGGAGTTAAATCGATCCTCTATAGTGGCATTTCAATAACGACATACCTCACCACCTGTTGAGGGATTAAATCCCCTAGGGTTTTGGGTCAACACCATAACAGAGCGGGGGTTATCTACAGTAAAAAACAAACATTCCACACAGCCATGATACTTAAATAAGCAAACTACATGAAGAGAGGTGCACCTGGGGGTCCTTCGTTTGGGTAGATCCAACTAGGGTCCAAACCCTCTTGGAGTTCCTCTCGATCCTTGAACCCGCAAAATAGCCAATTCAAAGAAGCATAGCAATATATGGACAAAGTATCATATAGAAATCAACTTCATAACTTATTGAAAGATGGTTAATTATACATTGAAACAATTATTCATATGTACACCATAACAATAACATCATATGCATAAAGAAGATTGATTTCAGGAACAAGACAAATGTTTCTTTATTGCAGATAACTAAAACAAAGCAAGGAATGATATCACCTGAATATTCCTCTTGGTAGATCCAAGCGGAATTGTCCTCCGAGTCCGTCCAATCCCAAGTCTTCAAAAGGCTTCTTCCATGACTCACACAAGGATATCTCAACTAGTGAAATGACATCATAACTCAAGGAAACAATGGTTTCTTGTAGTGGGGGAAGTGCTAGAAGCACAGGGATCTTCAGACTTGATCAGGGATAATCTCAGTAGAGTAATTCTCTCTTCTCTCCTCTCTTAGGCCTTCCCATTGAAGCCTTTTTATACTTCTCCCAAAGTATTTTTTTAGTTCGGAATTCGTTGGGAACAGTTAGGCCACAGGAACTAATAGGTAATCAACAGGTAAAACTCGTGATCTCAGCCCGAAATTAAGGGGATTTGATTTTTTTAAGTGTTTTAAGACATATAAGTGGGTTGGGTATACATTGACCCACATACACACACATTTAGCTTAGGGAAATGTCACGTACAGGGAGTAAAACATTGTTTTTTAAGTATTTGGACCAAGTCTAGAAGGAGGGGTTGCCCTAGGCCATAAATGCAGCATCACAAATATCAAGAGTGAGATTTCAAGCTATAACAGATGCCGCCTAATATATGAGGTCAGAAGGGGTACATGATGGCTTAAATGTATTAAGTACATGGAAAGGAAACCTGTCAAAAATTGAGAAGGACTTCACCAGATTTCAGCCTGCCAAGCCACAAAAGGAGATAAAAAAGAAACACTATTTGAGGCAGGAATACCCATGCTTAGAGAAAGTAAAGCATGTCCACATATCAAGTACAAGCGTATCCACTAAGTATACAAGTATAGAAGACTAGAAATACATAATGGATCATCTAATCATGATCGAACAAGTACATGTCTGAATATCACATATAAGAATGTCAATGATGCTGAAGGATGAAGTTGATCATTGATATCAAAGACTGATCCCAATAGTACCAAATGAACATGATAGAATAAGATAGTACTACACTGCAAACTCGAGTGCCAGCATATAGAATGTCGCCATGAATGATTGCAACATATAAGGTGGAATGGTATCAACTAGCAGCAATAGGAGCAACTATCAAGTGAACCAATGAATGTTGATGCAACCCTAGGTCTTCACCGACCACCGTGGTACATTTCTACACAATCAAAATGAATGAGTTGCAGTTGACCATGTGAGAAATCGTTTGATTACCGGTCATTGATGTATACCATTGACAAATGCGAAACTACTCACCGATAATGATAATGAGAGTCAAGGTACCCTAGTACAATCTAACAAGTGTGATAAATGATTTGAAGTCGAACACCTAGAAGAATCTATCAATCAGGAGACAACGACGGTTTCCCACTGTCGATAGCGAAGGATCTGCCACTAATGACTGCAAACCCCAAGGTACTGCCAAATGGACTCTAGACCTTTTCCCCAGAGCAATGAGTCGTAGTAGATGGGGAAAGATCTGCCAGAAGGAAGGCATTAAGGCATCCTTCATCAATTTAGTGCGAGTGTAACCTGCAGACCAATAATGTGGAAGGAATTGGATGAAAAAGATGTAGTAACCCAACTGAAGCACGTTTCCAGTGTACACAAGATGTGGCTAGTGCATGACAGAAACCCTCTGAACCAACCAATAATGAAAGATAACACAGAGGCAAGGTATCGACCAATAGGGTCAAATGGAAACCAAGGTACTGCATGAATCCCAATCTGTGGTAATGTAAGCTAATGTTGAACACAAGGGAAATGTTATGTACCTAGGGGGGGGTAATATGGGGTACCGAGGGAGGTACCCAAGGTAATAATGTAATAATGGGATGGGCCATAGTAATAAATAAGGT
>APFE031259602.1:239857-257638 GCA_000404065.3 Pinus taeda | reverse complement strand
ATGGAGAGAGATGAAGAGAAGTATTCTTGTATGAACAAGCATATGGCTTGTGGAGTATTCTCCTTCCTTAAGGAGTGAATGTATGGTGTTGCCCTACCTTAAGGGTTTGAACAATAAAGAAGCATTTCTATCTATTCTATCTTTTTATTCTTGGGTTATTTCTATTATCATAATATTTCTGGTTTAGATATACAACAGGAAACCACTCAATGAAAGACCCATGATACTAATCGATGCTGAGCACAAGGTGACCTATTAATAATGAAAATAGGGCCAGGGTGTGGCTCTAGGTCTATCCTTAGAACAAGATGTCATCGTCGATAAGGACAAGACCTGCCAACAAGAAGTCAATGGAGAACTTCTCAAATCCGCACGAGTAAAGGACCAATATAACTAATGTGATGATAGACAAGACACTGACAACCGGGGATGGCTGACTAAAAAATGAGTCAAGAGACACCACAGAGAGGCCGACTTAGGCTTACTTCCCTTGAACAAAAGCATGACTCAAATGATGACTTTGTGGCAACATATGATAACTTTGTATAAGCTCGTCATGCAGGAGGCATGAATGAACTCTCCATATGATTGGAAGAGATAACCAATTAGAGGAGGACTAACTCAACAACAAGGTTAAGGCATATCTAAGCCAAACTAGATCCCACCCAAACAGAGGATACTTTGTTTGAGTGCTTTGTTCAAGGGCGACACGACTCTAGCTTCCAACAATAAATGAAAATGTTGTCCCATTCTAGCTCTTTTTGGAATATATAATTTTTTTGTCTTTTTCTTTAAGCTGGAAAAAGAATAAAAAAATGTTATAATACAGTGGAAAGAATGAGTGTCGATGAAGCGGATGATCTAGTTCCTAGGATTGGAACAATCTTATGCTCAATGCAGGGAGGTGAAAACTGGTCAAAGACACTCAAAGGTGTGTTCCTTCCACGGGTCATAGGTGTGTCAAGTTGCAAAAGCTAAGGGATTGCAAGTTTGATTTTGCAGATGACTTGGTCAAAAGTTGGATAAAACATGAGTCCAAGTGAAGCAGGTAAAAGGCCAAAAGGTGCAAATAGTTAATATGCAATGTAGTAGTACAACTCAACACAAAAGAGCCTCTAGGGTATAAGGCTAGAACGAAGCGAAGAAGCAAAGAGGAATGAGTCTTTAACGCATAAGTCATGGCGGGACTAAAAAGGACTCCCGAGCCTACTCAATGAACCAGCATGGGCAACCAATGTCAGTGAGGTGCTAACTACGGTGCCCATGAAAATGATGGCTCTACCATCATGTCATGATTTAAAAAAATCTACAAGTGAAGATGGTTTATGAACCATAACATGATGGGATCAACCCTATGGCAAGTGTATCGACAAATGGAGGCTAGTATGCAAAATGCAATGGAAAAATGGCTTTCCTAACCTATATTCCAGTGAGAAAACGATACCTTCCATGATAAGTCAGTAGTCATGGAACTGACTTGAAATCTTCGAAAAAGTGTCCAAAATGTCTTGAAAAACAATCCATTCTCGACACTCCAAGCTCCCAAGTTAAAAGGTACATGAGACAAGACAAAATCAAGTTTTGAAAAAAATTGACATTTTCAAGGCTTATAAAATACTTTTTTGACTCACCAATGTTACCATTTGAGTTGAGAGCACAAGGAGTGGAGAAAAAGAAGGAAGCTTTCCTTTTGCCGAATCTGACTGTTCAAATCTTCTCAAAATCACCAGGTAACCCCCAGACTTGACTTGCATCAATTTGTGATTGTTTTTAAGAATTTTATTTAAGGTTTCACCATTGAATTTATGTCAAAAAATTGAGCCACAACATATACGCGGGTTGGCTATATGGAGCCTGCATATACGCAAGCCCTAGACGCAACTGTGTATAAAACAAACCCGCGTATACGCCATTTTAATTTCGAAACAAAAGACTAACAGTCCAAAATTATTTTTTTCTCAGGATGACAATCACCTGGAGGGAAAGGGATCATGCTTCTGTTGATGACGAGGTTATGAATGATCAACAGGCCTTGGATGCCTTAAGAGGATGTGGTTTGCTAAATTTTTTCAAAATGCCAAATATGAAGGCAAATACTCGCTTGCTCGAAATGCTCATTCACTACTGGAGTATCGAGGACGACTCATTCATGATTGATCAAATGCCACTAAGGATAGAGATTGAGGATATCTATTTTATCACGGGCCTTTCCCGAAGGGTAGAGGTAGTACATTCTACGAGTTGATCACCAGGTAGCCTCTCTATCGAAGACTATGTGCATATATACTGCCCCGACCATTCATAAAATATTGGAAGCCAAATTGCAATCAAGCACGTAGAGAGTTGGTCATTGAGGATCATCCTATTCAATATATCTGGAGTGAATGGATCAACCTCCTTACACCAGGCTTCACGACTTTCCATGAGCTTGGTTGTAGACTATCTCACCACAATATTTGATTGGTGTACTCCTCTTCTCACTGACTTGAAGAGCCAACTATCATCTATCAAAAAGGGCCAAACCAAAAACTTTGGGTATGGGACTATTCTGTGCTCCTTCTTTTTTGAGAAGGTCCCAGCACTATGCCCTAGAGTACCAGTTCCAATCAGTAGCCCAGGAGATCGACGAATGGGCAGGTGGGCCGATATGATGAAATGACAAGGAGCTGGCGACGTACCACGTACAACTTTTGACGATGATTTCTTCTCCTGGTGGGAGCAACAAATCATCGCAGTGGATAATTACCCCTATTCCAGGTTGGACTTCGGAGGAGATCCAAATCTAGCATTACCACCAGGCATGGCATGGGGAGATATAGGTAACAAATATTTTATGATTTTATTATTTTTATGATTTTTATGATTTTTCAAATATGAAAATGAACTTAAAAATATTTTTGATGGGATTCAAATGACTAATGTAATGATAATATTCCAGATATTGGGCCAGTACGACCAGATGGTTTCCCACGGCATGGACGTCGCAGCTGAGGTGCCGAAGAGGCGGCTACCGATATAGAGTGGCTCCTATATACAGTTCAACGGAACTTGGCGAAATTAACTCATCGAGTATTGATGGCAACGGTAGAGGATGTCCCTATAGACATGCAATGTCGCGTGGTTGGAATGCCATGGGACTGGGTTCAGACTCTTAGGCATGTAGCTAACACTATAGTCACATACTTGGTCACTCATCCTAAGCCGGGTCAAAGATAGTCTAGACATGAATATGCGCATTTGAGTCCCAATTTTTGTATATTATTTTTGACACACTTATGTACATTCGGGATGTTTTATGATATATATATATATATATATATATATATATATATATTATAATATTATATTATATATATATATATAATATATATATTATATATATAAGTTTCGACTTTTTGACGCTTGATTTTATTTTTATGATGATGAATGAATGATGTGCCAATTTAAAGCTTGGTTAGCAATAGAATTTGCTAACCAAGTATGAGATCTTGGAATGTGCAAATAAGTAATATAAGTAAATGACCTTTGTAACAACCTCACTCTTAAATATTGGCGATATAAACATGGATCCCTAACCCGATGAATGTTATTTAATTGAGACACTATCAATTGTGAATCAAGATACACTACTAAAGAATCAATTCCATAAGAAATAGCTTCAGATAGTAGATTAATAACGGCAGTATACTTAGCCATATTATTTGATGAAGGACCAATGCATACTCCCTTTGACACCATCAACTGACCAGTTGGATAGTAGATCACCCAAGCTCTGGAAGTGAGATCTCGAGTGTGCCGACTAGCACCATTGGCGAATCTAAAATAGACCAAGTCATCCATCAACACCTGCCAAAGTAGATCAAAAAGTATCGATATCATGAAAACTCCCTAGATATGTAAAAAAATACAAAATATACAAAGAAGCCATTGCTTGGTTGAAACCTAGGAAAAGTACTTCTTAAGGTAGAGCTCATCAGGGGGCTCCACTAGCTTGCTCCTAGAGATGTTTATATGTACAGTCATTGAGCCAATAAATATATTATCTTCAGCAGAAAATTGTGTTGGAGCTAAAGGAACCATACAAACATCGCTAGTAGGCAGATTGGAGGACCTAGACTCGACTTCATGCAAAGGAGGACAGACATATGAACAATGATGTAAATCTTTCAATGGTCGATCTACAATTGTCATTGCTTCGAATATTTCTTCGTTGAATGGAAAAACAATATCCAAGCAATCCAAAGCAGAAGTGGAATCAAGAGTCCAAGTATGAGCCCCATCACCATCTAATTATTTTTCCGAAGAAGGAGTGAGATGGTCATCTGCAGAGTTACCGATAGATTCATGTCTAAGCTCTGTTGTAGACATAGGAGATTCTATTCCACCCACCTTCCCTTCATCTAATGTGGTTGCAAATGAAGGTAAGGTCCCAGGATCCGAAAAAAAGTGAGTTCGAACAAACTCTTTCCATACAGGCTCCTTGGAGGATGAAATTGTATCTATTGTAGCTGTAGGAGGGGGAAGATCAAATACACCCATCAAAGAAGAGTTCATCCCAACTCCTAGATTCTCAATAGGTTGACGAGGATTATCTACCAAGGGAATGGTAGAATCTGTAGCTACTCGAGGATCACCTAGAGAATAATCCAACTGATCGACTTTAACAATTCTCTCCTCGTGAGGAAAACAAAGGACGCGAAACAGAGTCAAAACTACGGCTTCCATATCATAAATCCAGTTCCGCCCTAAAAGGAGATTGTAATCAAGGTTGGCACCAACGATTTACTTCGACATTAATGACCTTTCCTCCAACACATATATGAAAGGTCTGGATAATCCCGTGTGGCCTATGAGAATGACCTTCAAATGCTGTTAGGAGGGTGGGTGAAGGGACAACTGAAGGTGATCCAATTGCCTTCCAACATGACATAAACATGACACACATGGAAGCTCCCTCATCTATAATTGTCTGAAAAATATTGGTTTTCTGGTAAATAGACTTTATTTAGAAAGAAATATGATGAGGAAGTTTATTTTTGACATTATGCATATCAAAAGTGAGAGCTAAAGAATTACTTGGACCCAATGCCCCCATTGTCAAAAGTAAGGCACTTCTTTGATAAGGACATGACTGTAGTACCTCTAAAGAAAACATCACGCAAGGACTTTGAGCCAGATCTTCTACAGTGGAGTAGTTCTAGGCTGCCTTGGCATTAGGGTTGACAATTACGCATTTGGCGAAACCTTTCGATATCCGAGGTATAGACCCGATAGAGGGTCGCTCAATATGAAGTGGGTCCATAGTTCCGGGAACATATTTGTCCTTGGATGTTTTAGCTTCACCATAATCACGTGACCATATGGCCACATTGACGTGAGAACCTATCATGAAAATATTTGAGGAATGGTCCCCCTCCTGGTTGCCCCCTACAGAGGTACCAGGATTTGAATACGCGCTAGCACGTAGCTGTTGCCCTTAGGAAAAAGGGTTGGTTAACACATCTTGAGAGCTAGAAGTCCCTTGCTGCATTAACAAGCATTGAGCATCTTGAATTTTTGGGCAAAGATGAGTCAAATGGTCTCCATTGCATAACTTGCATGGAAACTTAACTTTCTTTTTGGACTCATTTCCACCCCCACCAACATTATTGCTGGGCTTATTCACATCACCCTTCCCATCTTGATTCTTCTTTCTACCTCATCCCTTCTTCTTCCCATCAGAATTTTGATTTCCTTTGGGGTTAGAATCTTGAATGGCGTTTACGGAAGAAGGTTGAGAAGGTGGAGTAGTAGACAGTGCAACCTGATTGGAAGAAGCAGTTTGTAAAGATGACTGCTGCAATTGGCTCAGAAGGTTCACCGCATTTCCAAAAATCGATCCAACAATACTATCCGTATGGGGAACTGGCTTTGATTTGGCTATATCAACCTTAGTCCTAGGAGCATCAAGCAAGATTTTCTGAAGAATCCTAGACTGAGAGTAAATCAATTCTAATTGTTGGGCTTGAAAAATAGCTTGCTCTTCGGAATAGACTCCGGACAGAGAGACATCCTTGGAGATCTCAGGTTGTAATAATTTCAAAAACCATTCGAGATAGAATTCAGGAGGAATTTCAGCTTTAATGAGCCTCTTTCTTTGTCTCCATTCCTGAATATGATCAAATATGTGAATTGCCGTATCCTTACAGAAATTGGCCAGAAGTTCAGTTCCAGCATCATAACATATGGGCAACTGGAAATGGTTTAGGAAAATGTTAGCTAAATCGACGAAAGATGTAAAGCTGCCCCCTGGCAACTCTATATACCACTTAGCTGCACTTCTAGTTAAGGTGAGTTGAAAAAGTCTCAACCTAATTGAGTCATCGATGAGGGAGTTTGATGAGCACCACAAATGGAATGTGGTTACATGGTCGCCTGGGTCATCACCTCCCTTCCCGTTGAACTTTGGAATATTTGATGGGAGTTTGGTCGAGACTGGAGGCCAGGTTGGATTGTATCTGATTGGATCATTTTTCAACTTTGTGAGATCTGGAAAATTCAGCGTTGCCAGGAAAGGAAGCCTAGGAGGACCTTGGGGATTCCACATAGATTGGGCAAATTTCCCAAAGTTCTGAAAAAATTGGCCTAGATTTTGAAAGGCACCAGGCTGCTCGAAGTAACCAGTAGAACCTGCTGAACCAAAAGGTGACCCTTGTGGTCCAGCAAAACTTAGAGCTTGACCAACGCTGGCCGAAAAACCTCCATAACTAGCGAAGTTCCCTCCTACAGAATTATAAGGAGTTGATAACCCCTGATAAGGATTCCAAGCGGTAGCTAAGGGAGGAATACTTTGAAACAAACTAACTGTGGAGTATGGCATATTTCCTTGTTGGCCAAAAAATGGATTCCCAGTTCCTATGCCACTAACTGTAGGGTTAGTCTAACCTTGAAAGGGATTATTACCTTGACCTGTAGAAGAGAAAGGCATAGATCCTATCGTTGGGTTGGAATGTGGTATATTACCACTTCCAAAAGGAAAACCCTGAAACGAAGTTGATCCACTCATCATGGATGTGGAAGCACTAAATGGAACTGATGAAATACCATGTGAATGGGTGCCAAACTAGAAAAATCCGGAACTAGATGCATTGGCTTGGGAATTTCCACTCATAGACAAAATGGAGGTAGACCCAACTAAGGTTGTGCTAGCAATAGACCCAAATAAAGATGCAAAGGGGATGGAAATAGTTCCTCCCCCTTGTACTGATGTTGGAGTCTGCATGGTTGTAGCACTCATGGTAGATGCCATGCTTCCAGTTGTGGTCATCGAAGGTAAGTGCGTGAAATAACCTAGACTTGATGGTCTATGCGTTAGAGTCGAAATGTATAACAATACGTCTGGATGATCATAAGGTAGAGGAGAGTTTGGAGCTGCTAATGACTCTGAGAGTTCTTCTACCTCAATGTTATCTTCCGACTGGAAGAGAACTCAAGAAAGAACTAGGGTGTTCCTCTCTAGCTCTGTGGAAGTACTAGGATTATCCTGAACACTAACGCCCTCGAGCGGAGGATCAATCTTCGATGTGTCGGCTACCACGGGGTGAAAACCACTGGTAGTATTGCCTCTACGCCTTCTAGGAGAAGGCTCTGAACTTGGTGGTGAAAGACCACGAAGACTTTAAGACCGTCTAGGAAATCAGTCAACCACTTTGAATTTTTATTAAGATCTAATTAAAGAGTCAAGAAAAATGAAAGCTAGACCAACTAAGAGCACATAGCACACACTAAAAATGTCCCTAAAATATATTAGCCAGTCAAACAACTTCCAAGTATTTCCACTCCGAGTGATGAGGACTGGACACAAAAATACAAGAAAGTGAAGTAGGGGGCCCTCCAAAGATAGTCTGGGGTAATAATGGCCTAGGCCTACCAGCGAAGGTATCAGAGGAAGTTACACTGACCTCCAAACAATAGCCTATGCCAGTGCAAGCCCCCAAGCTTCACAAGGGTGCCCTCTAGAAGTACTACTGAGAGTGATACAACGTCGACCTCAGGTGCCACGGGATTCCCCTCTACAGCCACCTATGTAGATCCCTAAGATAAGCAGCTAAGGTTACCAACTCGTGTCAGAAGCCAAGCGGAACGGTATTGAGGTAAGATCCGACAAGTAGGAGAGGGGGTATCTCTCTTCCTTATCTTCAAAAATCATCGTGCTTAACTCCCAGATCTGGAGCTTTCCTTGTCTCCCTAACGCTATTAGATTTGCACTAGTTATTTAGACTTCTATGTTTGACAGTTTAAAGTGGCCTTGGAGATTTTTCTCTCCACACACCTAATCCAAGGCCCTAAATATTCTAAAACTTGTTGGTGTGTCTAAATTGACAATATAAAAATGTTATAGTATATTTACATTAGCGTTTGTTTTTAAATGGGTTATTCTTAAGTCAAGGGATAAACGGGAATGAAACTTGTGGTGTTTATCGACGCAAAAGAAATTAATAAAAACCAAACTATATGCAAATGCACTTGTTTCGTTCTTCGATGAAAGAAATTTCTACTAGGTTCTAAGGAACTTCTAAGAAAACAATAAATTTCCCTTTTCTTTTCTTTCAACAAGATTCACACTCATAAAAACTAACAAAAACTATTGGATGCCCTAAAAGATACACAAACTACCCTAATGCAATGAGAATATGCTGATGCAAAAACTTAAGATTACTCTAAAGCAAAGAATGAAAGCAAATTATTTATCGCTTCTAATTAGCCACCTTAGATGTTTAGATAGAATATAAGTTTCTAATGCTCATTTTCGTCCAAACACTAAACTCAAATCTTAAGACAAACAAAATGCACTCTCACTCGCAAAAATAAATCAAATCAAAACAAGGCAAAAGAAAGCAAAAACCAAGTTTTTTAAGGAGTTTTCTTTTTCACAAAAGCAAAAAACAACTTTTCAAAAGTGCTCCAAATACTATTGAAGACTTTGTGACTGAAAAATAGTCAACAAAAACACTTTGCAAATTATCAACTCAATATGGGCGAAAACTGAACAAAATAGGTGTTTCAAGATGCCTTGAACGACCAAAAAGCAGCAAAAAGAGCTTGGAGACAATGATCAAAAGACCAAGAAAGACAACTTTCAAAATCACCAATCAACAAATTTCAAAAAGTGAGAAAAGCAAATGGCCACAAGATGCAATTTTGACACAAAGAAAGAAGATCAGAAAGATAAAGTTTGTGAAAAAGATTGAAACCAATCTTTCTGCTCTGGAAGACCACAATAGCCAAGATTCTTAGAAAGAAATATCGTGTGCTCAAACACGAATGATGACACTTGCAAAAAAACAAAACAAGACCAAAAATTTCACAACAGGAGAATTCAAAATCGTAAACTTGCTGCAAAACCAAGGACTAACAACCAAACTTGACTGCACAGGTAACATTCAGACCAGTAAACAAATCTTCTAAGACAGAAAGACTTGAAAAAATATTGGAAAATTAAGGTATACGCAACTGTGTCAATACACATTTGCATGTATACGTGATTCAGCCTAAAGAAACCTACGTATACGCGGGGTCATATGGGGAAACTTGCATACATATGCTACTGTAACTTGATAAAATTGCATATATAATAATTCACAAGAAAAAACAAAAAGAGGTCTGAAGAAACTACTCAGACTTAAAGTTTGAGTTCCTATAGGAATAAACAAATCAGTTACTGTAAGAAAACCAATGGTTGAGCTCTGATTAGCTTAAATTATCCCAAACTAGGAACAACAATATTGTTGTCCCCAGTGGAGTTCCCAATTCTGTTGAGGGATTAAATCCCCTAGGGTTTTGGGTCAACACCCTAGTAGAGCGGGGGTTATCTACAGTAAAAAACAAGAATTCTACATAGCCATGATACTTAAATAAGCAAACTACGCGAAGAGAGGTGCACCTGGGGGTCCTTCATTCGGGTAGATCCAACCAGGGTCCAAACCCTCTTAGAGTTCCTCTAGATCCTTGAACCTATAAAATAGCCAATTCAAAAGAAGCATAACAATATATGGATAAAGTATCATATATAAATCAACTTCATAACTTATTGAAAGATGGTTAATTATACATTGAAACAATTATTCATATGTAAACCATAACAATAACATCGTATGCATAAAGAAGATTGATTTCAGGAACAAGACAAATGTTTCTTTATTGCAGATAACTAAAACAAAGCAAGGAATGATATCACCTGAATCTTCCTCTTGTTGTCTCCAAGCAGAACCGTCCTCTGGGTCCGTCCAATCCCATGTCTTCAAAAGACTCCTTCCATGACTCACACAAGGATATATCAACTAGTGAAATGACATCATAACTCAAGGAAACAAGGGTTTCCGGTAGTGGGGGAAGTGTTGGAAGCACAGGGATCTTCAGACTTGATCAGGGATAATTCAGTAGAGTAATTCTTTCTCTTCTCTCCTCCCTTAGGCCTTCCCATTGAAGCCTTTTTATACTTCTCCCAAAGTAGTTTTTTAGTTGGGAATTCGTTGGGAACAGTTAGGCCATTGGAACTAATAGGTAATCAATAGGTAAAACCCATGATCTCCACCCGAAATTAAGGAGATTTAATTTTTTTAAGTGTTTTAAGACATATATATGGGTTGGGTATACACTGACCTGCATACACACGCGTTTAGCTCAGGGCAATGTTGCGTACGGGGAGTAAAACACTGTTTTTTAAGTATTTGGACCAAGACTGGAAGGAGGGGTTGCCCAAGGCCATAAATGCAGCATCAAAAATATCAAGAGGGAGATTTGTAGCTATAACACCACCCCTAGCTCTTAGCATTGCAACTACCCAACGATGTATACGTGGGTCCCTGGCAAGCCCTGATAGCACTGCTAAGATCGGAAAAAGCATAACTACTTGCTCATACATGATACTGCAAAGTACTCTCCCATATCAGAAAATCCTTAGTGCACCATGTTGCACCCACGTAAACTAAGAGAACATCTCCCAATGTAATAACCAAGCCCAATAAAAAAGGTGCCCCGACTATAGCTGTTGAAGGACCGCTATGTGTGGCCCTTATGTTCTGTTGGGGGATGTTGATCCTACCACCCTCACAATCATCACCACCGCTGCTCACTCAACGAGATCTAACATAGTCGTAATCTTAATAAAGCCCTCCTCATATGGGTCACACCCACAATGAGTGACACCCTCTACCGTTTTCCATTGACGAATATCTACACGCCCAACTAGTAGTGGATAACGCAAAGCCTCCCCACGAGGCATCATACTGGTAACAAAATAGATATCGGCATATCTGTTAGATGGATAACCATGACTTGTCGTTACACATCCCAACATCTAATAAAAAATGTAGGAACGTATCCCGCGACCTCAATAGAGGGTTCTAAAGAAACTCCATAAGCCCCCACTATACTAGAAATTGGCTAACCGCTGGATCGCATGCCACATCTTCATGCAACTGCTCCCAATCTCTCTCCCTCCAAATTATCCTACTAGCCAGGATACCATGTCTCAATCATATAGCCCCCTAAGCTATCAAATAAAAGAGAAAAAAACAAGAAGAGAAAACCCCTTTTTTCTCTTAATTGCACCTATGAGCTTGACAAACATGATACCACACACTTGTTCTCCTAATAGATGCACGGGCGCATGTCTATCAGGCCCTTAAGCTGCGACGACCAAAGCACCCAAGACCACACACTTGTTTCTCAAAAAGGCACATGATCCAGGCATCTGTGTCTCACATAGATGCGTGCCCATTACGCATTGAACTAGCCAAGTTGTGGCGAACCCCGTAGGGTTTTTCCAAGGCATTTCTGCCCTTAAATGCATGGAACACATGTCTAAGGATGAGTTTTTCATGACAACCGCGGGACACAAAAAGAGTCGCCTGCGTGGCCATGAAATGTCAACCTTAAAATGCCATACAGGGGACCCCTGTATGACCTATCTACCTTAAAACTACCAAAATGATGAGGAGTATGGTACAAGCCCTTACCTAGCTCTACTCATGTGCATGCTTGGTGCTTTGGCTGACTGCAATGGCAAGAAAAGCTTGAAGAAATGGCTTTGAACTCTACACCTGAACAGTGAAAATGAAGTGATATTTGGCCC
This sequence comes from Pinus taeda, assembly GCA_000404065.3. Lineage (NCBI taxonomy): Eukaryota > Viridiplantae > Streptophyta > Pinopsida > Pinales > Pinaceae > Pinus > Pinus taeda. Next base: position 245,523 of record APFE031259602.1, on the reverse strand, counting down.
CCTTATCCCTATCTATTGCCCTTTTCACCATATTTTGGAGTCCATTATAGAAGCGTAGGATATCCATTGGAAAAAATTGGAAGAGACACAAGGATGAATACCACGCTGTCATCGTCATGGATTTCTCTGTTCCAGTAAATTCCACAATTTAGTTTTTCAGCCTGTTGCACACTCATAATTTCATGTTAGGTACTCCTATAGTTATTTAATTCATAGAATTCATTCAGTCATAGATTATATGTATGTTTTAAACAAATTCTTTCATTTGGGGTATTGGTTGTGCCCATTGCAGGAACATCACACAAAATCCACTTCGACGAACACCATGACAGGAAAATAACAGAGAAGGTATAGTTCTCCACTTAGCATGATAGGATTCCTCCTAAAATTTTCATATCCTGACATCATTGATCTAAAATGCACCATAAGGCCTCCCATTTCGACCATTTTTATCACCATCTCACCTTCTTATATGATAAACATCTACATTGGTCGATAGAACCCCCCACTCATAGCTCACTTCATATGTGTAGATCCCTCTTCACTAACAGGAGCCATGACCACTTAATATATCCTAGGAACCATCCCACTTACATGCCTTGAAGTTCAGCCTCATTATGCTACACTCATTGTGCATGCACACCATTAATCAGGCCATCTCTGGTAGTTTATGACAGATCAAGATAGAGGCACCTACACGTCCTACATTTTTCCTATAATTCACACATATTTCATAGCCCATATGTGTGCTTCATATGCCTCACCAACCCAACATAGAGACCAACCAATGGCGCCCCCGCCCTCTGCTAAAAGAACCACACTTCCTCCTAGGTCACCATCATTATGGAGCACCTGTCTCCGTGGTTGTACATCCAAATTTCCCTCATATTCTTTTAGTAAGTTTACAATTTTTTTTTTAGGAAAGTGACCTCCACTTGCATTTTTTCTATTCATGTCTTTTACCTCGTGGTAGTTTCAAGTCACCCTTAGTCGGAGCTTGCACCTCACGAACAATCACTTTCCATTTTCATGCCCATTATAACATACTTACACCCACCCTGTAAATCCCACCGACTCCATGGTCATCACCATAAGTAAACATGTTTTGTTTGCTGCCATTTGCACAAAATCTTTGACCTCAGGCCAGTTGTCCATATCCTCTTATATCGTCAACTCTCACTATCATGTTTTATTTGAACCACATTATTACAGTTTGTTTACATATCATATTGATTTTGTGACCCATCATGTTGGGTGGTTAACGCTCCTTTCCTATCAACTTCAACATTTATATTCCGGGATAGGGGCAGTACCTTGGATACTCCCCCTTGTAGGGATATCCTCAAGTGGCACAATGGGAATCACTATTTCCTACTGATGTCATCAGTCCCCTTAACATTTGACACCAACACAAGCTTCATGTCAAGGTGGTGTCATACTTATCTACCATTGCAATTCTTTCATTTAGTGAAAGAGACCCCCGCATCACTAAACACCTCATCCAACAATGCTTACACCATGATATAGCGGAGGTACCTGAAATCGAAGACCTATGCATATTGTAACACCTCATTCAACAATGATTCACCTCTATTATGCATGGAAGAACCAAATTAAGTTAATTTGACTAGGAAGAACCCTTGAGGGCATCAACACTTATCATCATTAACTATTAGCATGTCAATGACGATAGAGTTGACCAGACATGACCATTATTTGTCAGATTGTAATAATTTAAGATTAGTCATCCTAATGAGCATGGGACATCTTGTTCTCGTATAGACACATTTTTTCACTCAGTAGTTTTTCTCTAGAGTTTGGTTACCATTCATACTCAGTCGAGGGTTTTTTCTCTACTCATCTCCACAACAAGTTATCCTCTCTCTCGAAAATTTGATCAGACTTTTGTCAGAAAATAAAATGTGATGTATTTCAGCTATATGTTTCCTCCTAACCTCATACATCAAGGGGCAACTTTTAACACCAAGAAATCATACACATGTTGGCTCAATCCATAAGACACTAGAATGTGTCCAATAGAATGCATAAGTGAACATTTTCCAGCTAAATACATCATGAAGTTTAAAGAATTAAATTTCTCCTAAGGTCCAAAGTTTATAAAGTAAAAACGATTGATTTCATGGGACCATTTTTTTTGATAGACATGCTTGTGTGGAATGTCCTTCAAAAGTCGTGTGGTTGCAGAAAAGGATGACTCAACGATTCAGGGCCACTCTACACACTTGGGGATGATTCTTTGACATGAGCTCAATCCAGTACAACTGAATTTAAGTCACCTTGAAGATATGAAGCCCTAAATGGAACCATCTTTTCCTACTCATGTTTCATTATCATGCATGAACCAAGAGGAGGAAGATCGATTCAAAAAAATCTATACAAATAGGCCACGGGAGAGCCAAAATATGAGACATTGTTTTTCTGAACAAATTCCTATAAGAGAAAACCACCATTTCATTGTTGAAGTCAAATAATGGAAGAGAACTAACATGTTTGCCATATTACTTCTAAGAAATCCATCATCCTAGTGAGAAAAGAGGAATCCACCATTGGAGAGTCTTCATAATTCTTTGAGAGAGAGGAGAAACTTGCAAAGAGATTGAGGAAAAGAAACCCCCTTGTTGAGTATTTTTTAGCACCATAGTTCAAATAACTCTCTTCAAGTGTCTAAGATTCATCTATTGTATTCAACCTCTACTACCAATAGTCAATAAAGGGAGATTTTTCCATTATCTTATTGATTTGTTTGCTCCATTTGAGCATTGTTTGTGTATTTACCTCTTTGTTTATTTTATGTTTATGTATGCATTGTTTCCACTATCTACAATGTTGTGTTTATTTAATTCTATCCACTAACAACACCAATTCTGCCTATGATCCTTTGCAGGGAACAATCAACTGCTAAGGAGGTGTTGTTTGGTACATCATTGCCACAAAAGCACTACCACACCCCCTAAAGCACAAAGTCAGAAATCATGGTTGATGACTGAAGTGCTTTACCTTGTGACAAGTCGTGATCAAGAATAACCAACAGGATCATTATCTGCTACAATACATTTATATCATGACATTTTTGTTGAAGGAGGCATACCCATACTGAAGACATAAGCTAACATTACATGTATAAATGATCAAAAGACACATCGACGGATAACTGATGATGGACCCATGGCTGGATTAATGGTTGTATGATCATAGCCATCATACATTGTGATCTTGTATTACTCTTGAAATGGCAGCCTTGATGGATGAAACTAAATATAGGGTCTTCTATCTTGTTCACACGACCAACCAATGTACTTGTCTAATCATGTCAATCAATGAGCTGGAGTCGAACATGGTAGACACCATATGATAACTAGACATTGATGTAAGTCATTAACATATGCGAGAGACCATTGATGATGTTAATGGCTCTCAAGGTACTTTAGTACAATCTGTATGGTGAGAATAAATGAGGTTGTGTCAAACACCACATGGAATATTTTGGTCAAATGCCAATGATGTACACATGTCACTGAGAGAGAGGAAAATTTCCATTAATGTATGCAAGCACCAAGGTACCAAGGTACCAAGGGGTGTCTCTAAGTCAACTTCTTGGATGATGCGCTGATGTTGACAGGAATCGACCCATCGCATGAGGGCTTTGATGTATCCCTCATCAACGACACAAAACAAGTATGATGATTTGAGATAGAATTATCATAATGATGCTGATACAGAATTGGATTGGGAGAGGAAGACATGGAATGAAAGCTTAAGAGTATTGTAGAGAATATTAGCTGAATGAATTCTCTTTAACACAATGATGACATTGAATGGATTTGGTAGCATTGACCCAAAACCAAAAATGGAGTCTTTGAAATAGTATGATAAACCAATAGGCAAGCAGATTTCCCAACTGAGCAGTCATAAAGATGAAGTGGAATAGTGTCGTGTTCAAGAGAAACTTGCTGCCATTAGCAAAATGGAGTACCCTATTTTCCCAATTTTCCCAACCATACTAGTCAATACCTCTTTACTTCTTAACAAGGTTGAGGAGGATAACATATGCTTGATCTGTAAGTTTAGCCTTTGGATGAATCCCTATGAGAATATTTAACAAAAAAATAGGTGGAAAAGAAAACTCTAGATGTTCCTTTTTGTAGATAGTCCCTCATGTCTGAAAAGGCATAAAATAATACCCAAGAGAACCTCTTATCCATGTTCAAATAAGGTATTCTTTTTTCGTAGTTAGTCTATCTCAGTCTGAAGAAAGGTTAAACTTATACTGAGTAGATGTCTTTTCATTTAATTTAACGAGTTCAAAAATAAAAGTGCTTGGAAATATTTTCATATTTTAGGAGTATGAATAGAGCTGAAACAAGAATCCTCTTGGAAGAATGAGTGGTATAAAGGGTAGAAATTGGTTTCAGCCAGGATGGAACTGCTCAAAACATGTAGAGGTCATGATGTTGGCTAATAAGGACACTCATCGCAGCTTTTCCTCAGGAAAGGGTAAAAACCAAGTGAAAGTGTATGTTCTGCTAAGAAAATGGTGATGATGAAATAAGAAAACCAAGTCTCATCTGGTAGAAAAAGGTTGATAAAAATGGAAATCACAAGAGATAGGATGATAATGGTTTCATTTTTACACAAGCTTGAAACAGAAAAAAACTATCCTTGAATGAGGTTTTCATGCCCCCAACATAATGACTCAATTTGAGGCACATACCATTCAATGTTCATATCATTCACCTAAGTAGACTACTGGTTACTAATTGGTGGATGGAATGAAGGTTCATTTACGAGATCAAGTGAAAGAATCGATTGGGAATTTACGAGATCTAACCAAAGTCTTGAATTGGAAGGGGATCTATTTCATTTTTTAACGAGCTAGACAAAAGACACAGAACTTTTCTCATGACACCTTGTTTCATTTTTTAACGAGCTTGACACAAGAAAAGGAACTTTTCTCAAAGGACCTTGTTTCATTTTTTAATGAGCATGACATAAGAAAAGAACTATACTCAAGGGACTTTGTTTCAATTTTTAAGGAGATTGACACAAGACAAGGAAATTTGTTCCAACACCTTGTTTAATTTTTTAATAAGATTGACACAATAAAAGGAACTTCGCTCTGATAAGCTTGTTTCATTTTTTAATGAGCTTGACACAAGAAAAACCAATTATGCTCATAGAACCTTGTTTCATTTTTTGGGGAGCTTGACACAATAAAAATAACTTTTCTCCAACACCTGACCATGGCCTCCAAGAGACCATGGCTTACAAGAATTTCTCATCATATGGAAGAACACCATTAAGGAAGGGATATAGATCAAAGGATCCAATGGAAAGATCAGGCTCCAATGCCCCCAGTAATTGATTCACCAGGGAAAATTTTAAGAACCCCCCCTAAATTTACATGTTTAATAAATGGGCGAATCTCCATGGTATATAGGAAAAATGGAAGACGATTTTATCAATAATATGGTATGTATATATAATTTTTTGGCGAATCTCTCACCAGGCATGGTGAATATTTCACTCAATTATAAAATCTTGTGTTTATTGAATACACAATTGAAATCATTGCATTTCTTTAAAATATCTTTTGAAATCAAAATTACCGAAATTACATATCGATAATCTAGTGGGTGTAAGATAAA